>CATIWR010309292.1:0-19711 GCA_949677035.1 Omphalea diandra | reverse complement strand
GTGATGAAATTGAGGAATTCATTAATGAAAATATTGTTATACTCTTTATTTATTTATTTTCATGAGATGTTGATAAAATATGACTTAGGAATAGAAGTATGTGGTGATATGAGCTACCAAAGTTATGGTTGTTGTTATTAGCCATTATATTGTTGAAAGTTTGTTGGATTTATAGTTGATTTGTTAAAAGACTAATTCTTGATGTTGTTAGCAAGCAACACTATTCATAGCCTATATGGCAATGATATATAACAACCTATGTGTTGATAATATTCAATAGCTTATGTGGTAATGATATCTATAGCCTGTGTGGCAATAATATATAACAACCTATGTGGCAGTAACTTTTAAGAGCCTGTATGGTAGTAACTTTTGAGAGCCTTTGTGGCAATGATATCTATAGCCTGTGTGGCAATAATATATAACAACCTGAGTGGCAATAACATTCCATAGCATATATGGCAGTGATATCTATAGTCTGTGTGGCACTAATCTATAATAGCTTGTATGACAATAACATTCGATATCCTGTGTGGCAATGATATCTATAGCCTGTGTGGTAATAATATTTATAGCTTATGTGGCAATCAAATATGAAAGCTTTTATGGCACTGGCATCTATACCCTATGTGGCAACAATATATGACAACATGTGTGATAATAACATTTGATAGCTTGTGTGGCATTTAAAAGTAAAAACTCTTTATTTCGTGCATGGATATGATGATGAGTTCTTTATATTTAAATGTTGTTATGTTATTTGAGATTGAAGTATCATTTTGCATTTACTTACTAAGTATGTAAGCTCACTTTTTTGCACTAAATTTTCTTTTAGGAAAAGTAGACTAAAATTGCATCCAATTTACATTTCAAAGTTGATGTATAGCGGTCTAATAAAGGTTTGACCAATATGTAGTCAATTAGTATTTAAGTTTGTTTAGGCATGTATACTTTGTTGTAAATAGTTACTATGTTGTGAAACAAGATACATAGTGTAAATATATATATATATATATATATAATTAAAATAAGGTCTTTGAATGACAATGGATAGAATGACAGGATTTTAATGATGTTATGTCACTTTAGTATTCCATGTTTTATGAATAAGTTAATGCACCTACTTTAAGAATGATTAGTAAATGGGACGTCACAGAATGGGACCATTCAAGTAGGCCATTATTGATGCTTCAATATATTCTAGCTTTCTATACGAAAAATCTTCAATTTTCTTCTTGGTGAATGAGGCCATGCAACTGGTCCATTCCAAGGCTTAATAAGCCATTCAATCATAAGTGAAAATTTCCATCTTTACCACAAGGATGCACAAGGGCCATTTTAACTAATTGTTCAACACTTGGTTAAACTGTTCCAACTTTCTATTTGACAAGCTTCTCTCCCTTAATTTATGCATATATAAATATCATTTTTTAACCAATTAATTAAGGGATATGATTATTCATTTATAAACCATGTGATTACTCCCCCTTTTAACATCAATAAAAAATTCCAAGTATAAATATTTAAAGCAACGTAAAAGTATAAATAGAATGTCATTGCATTCAATATATATAATGTATGAAAAAGTACATTTTAAAAACATTACTGTTAAATAAATTCAATGAATTAGAGTAATAAGTAAATGAAATATAATGGTTTGGATGAAGAAGGGATGTTTTAAGGTGCGGATTATAGGGTAAGAATAAGGTTGGTATTGTCCAATGAGGTATAGGCTAATGGAAGTCTAAAGCTTTCTTTCTCTTGATTTGCTAGATTCTTCTCTTTGTCCCACTTTCACTTTTCTTGGAATATTTTCGTCTTGAGATTTAACCATGCCTTTGCCTCTTTTGGTAGACTCATATTACATAGGGCCCTTACTTTATAGCTCATCATCATAAGGAATCATTACTTTGAAGTGATCTTTGAAAGCATTGTTGTTCTTTTCAATTTCTCTTATCTTGTTATCTATAAGGTTCTTCTACTTTTGCAGTTAGCTTAATTTGATATTCATCTCATCAAACCTTGTCATCAGGTTATCCTTCAAGACTTAAGAATGGGAAACAAATGATCTAAAATGGCCTCATAACTCATGGAGAGATATGGATGAGAACTAGATGCATCTTATTAAAGAGGAATTATTTGACCCCTTTATAATAAATGAAGAACGACCTTAATGCTCTTCATAATCATTATATTAATGAACCTCTTTTGATCAATGATGTTCTTCCCCATGCTAAAAATTATAAAACTTTTATCAATGGATGGATTAAAAATGTTGAGATACTTAGCCATTTTTGTGATGAGTAGCAATTAGTGATGATTCCACACCTAATAGTCTATTTATAAAGTTTAATGGAAAGCCAATAAGGTGTTTTGACATCTACCTTATGGTTCATACAGTGAAGCAATAATAGTTCAGGAATTTAGATGTTGCCAAGGAATTCATAGCATTTAAATTCTAGGTAATTAACCTATGATAAATTTTTTAAATAGGGTCTAATATTGAGGAAGCTTTGCTTATGGAGCTCCTAAATTGAGTCTTCTACCCTATCAGTTCTTCCCAACATTCTTATACATTGAAGGTGCTAGGAACTTGCTTAATCACTTCATCCTTCACTAGAAACATGGCTGCCAAATGCTATTATTTGATAGACCTCATCTCTCCATTAGATTAGAAATCAAGAGTAGGATTAAATAGATTGCCTTTCTCAATTTTAAGAGTAGAAAGAAATTCCTATAGTTAGGTTTTTCGAGGTCTTTTCCCTAATTTTCACAAATCTTTCCCACCCTATGTTGGAGAAGCTCCATTACTTTGTCATAGAGGCCTACCTATTTAAAAGGCTTAACATATATGAATCTAACATGTTGGACTTCTCTTTTCTTCTTTAAGGACCTATCTTTTTTATTCTTAGTATTGAACACTATTCTGATTGGGTATTTTCTATAATTTATGGTTCGAAGAGGTGATGGCCTAACAGAAGTATGAGCCTTTCTTAGTGTGCTTTATTTTAGAGCTGAAGATTCTTTGACTTTCCATTTTTCCTTTATTATTTATTTTGGAGCTCTTCCTTTCATACCTTGTGATTCTTGCCTTTTTGTATGTGTTGGTAAGACCCTAAGGAGGTCTTTTAGAGATACATATTCTCTTAATGACTCATCAATTAGTCCTAGAACATTCTTCCTTTTATATGATATTTGTTTAGTCATTGTATTGAGTTTTGGAGGAAAAATTCAATGATTTGGTGAGAATTGATACAGGGAAATACTTAGAAAAAGGATCAAAATTGAGGTATACAAGGAGAAGAAAGTAGAAAAGAGTGAAAAATTTGCAATAATGCCTTTTATATACTAAACACACAAAAAAGAGGCCCAACAACTTCATTTTTTACCATTGGAATAGGCCATTTATGATAGTGAACATGGCTATTTTGAAAATACTTTTTAATGTTTTAAAATTTCAAAAGTGAACATGGTCATTGAAGAGTGGAATCATTGTACAATGAATGGGATAAGCTTTCAAATAGGCCATTCACTAGGAGATCTAGCCTGCACAAGAAAATTTTAAAATGCCTATTTGAATTAGGCCATTCAAGTTATGAACCATGCCATTCACAAAGTAATTTTTAGACCCTTTTTTACCTTTCTTTCTAAAGTTATGCAAACTTGAAATGCTACAATAATGTTCACTTCTTAGCCCTTAGTTATGAAGAATGAAGACAATTTCTTATTTGAGTTCATCACAAATTCAACTTTTGAAATAATCCTTTTAAATTTTGATGTACGCTCAAGGTTGTTTCAAAATCACTTAAAAAATAGTTTTTCATGTATGTAATAACCAATAATAAACAACTAAAATTATGCTCATACATATATATAGATTTCAAGGGTAAAAGGTATCATATATGACTTTCACAAGGTGCTCCCATCAATCATCCTAAGTTATCTTTCAATGAATTTTGTTGGTATCCATAAATTTAAATATGACATCTTCATTATTAATATGATCTTTAATGAAATGATGTTTGATGTCTACGTTTACTTCTAGAATATTTGATGGGATTCTTGGTTAAGTTGATGCCATTAGTGTTGTCACACTTAGCTACTTCGTTAATAACTATGTTATAGTCTGGAAGTTACGGTTCATCTAAAGGATTTGAGCACAACACAAACTAGTAGCCATATATTTAGCTTCAGTAGCAAAAGAGTTATTAAGTTTTGTTTCTTAATACTCTAAGACATTAATGAATTTCCTAGTAAGTGACAAGTGCCTAAAGTTCTCTTTCTATCTAAGGTAAATCCAATAAAGTCAACATCATGCTATAAGGTCAAATAAGGACCTCTTAGGATAGCATAATCCTAAGTTTGGTGTACCACTAAAACAATTAAGAATATATTTGATGTTGGCCCTTGAGCACGAAAAAAGAGGGGTTGAATTGGTGGGAATTTAAAACAATTTGGCGTAAAGATAATGAATTTAAAGATTGAAGGAAAAGGAGAAGAAATGAATACACAAATGTTTAATAGTGGTTTGGATGTTAATGAACCCTATGTCCACTTCCCTATTAATCACAATTGGGTATTCCACTATTACTAAATGGTGTTTTCAAGCCCACACCAAACTTGTCCACTACATTTTATGGCTCACACATAGCCTTACAACTTGTGTTTTAAGGCTCACATAAGGAAACCTCTCAAGTGAATTCCCAAAGGCTCACATTTAACCTAAACAAGAGTTTTATAGTTAGGCTAACTCTGAAATCCAATAACAATGGTGTTTAGTGCTTACACTCAATAATATCAACACACATACAAAGAATTTAAGGTTGAGAAACAAAATTGCAAGAGTTTGGCTATATTCAATGTTATTCTCTTGCATTCATGTATGTTTGGTGGAGTATTTATAGGCAATAACCACCAAAAGAGATGTTACAAAGAAATTATGTCTAAATTTCTGCTGTAAGCTAGGCAGATTTTGCATTAAATGCCTCTGAGACTAATTTCATGGATGCGATTGGCATTTTGGGATCTCAAATTTCCATTGTGCGCTAAGAAAGTTGAAATCGTAATGGAGAACCCCGTTTGTATCTAACGGCTAGTCCACATGACATATTGTTATTTGTCTTCTAAGAAAATAGTCGTTGCATTCATCCAAACAATCAAAAGTCACTGTTGCAATTAAAATTCTTCTTTAACGGGACAGTGACTGTGAATCCTTCTATTTGGTAAGGAAAAAAAATGCTTCAACAAGTCTCGGTCTCGAAAGCTATTTCACCCTCATGAATTTTGATATGTCAACAATTATCTTGGATGCTTGGTAAGCTCTAGTTGTGGACTTGGTTCCCTCTAATCAACTATAAAAGTTACGATCATGACTAGCAATATGATTGTCACCACCAATCAGACTGTATGAAGATTATGTCCTTCTTGCCAAGGTCGCGGCTGGGATTTGCTCCGCAAATCCTTTTTGTTCAAGTTAATCCATTCTTATTGCAAGGTCATGGTCACGATTTATAGGTTTTTGACTGTGAATTGATATGCCTTTCATAATGCTTGAGATTTAGACTCCCATCTAACTTCCAATGCAAACTTATCTTAAAACTAAAAAAATCAACAGCTAAAAAGGATGTTAAAACTTATCAATGTTACATTGTCAAGATTAAAAAAGACCTTTGACCTAGGTTTGACCAACTTAGTCCAACAATCTCCCCCTTTTTTTTATTTTGACAGCTTAGATTGATTTTGCAAAGGGTAATGAATTGCATGGTTAACGTTTCTTAACAAAATAAACTTGTTGAGAAACTAATAAAATTGAAAAGAATTGACTAAGTTCAAAAAAAATTTAGATTAGATTGCTTCTCCTTAACTTATACTTCTCTTTGATTATATGTCATGCAATTTCCTTCACTATTTCTCTCCCCTTTTTCAAGATAAAAAAGAGAATATAAAGGGATTTAAAAGTGATTAAATTAGCATAGGTGACATGATTCAAATATAGATTTGTACAAAGTTATTAAATGGAAGAGCAATCATACTTTAAGTACAAGCATATGAAACATAAATTGCAAGTAAATTCATTGATAAACATAGATAAACAGAAACATAAAGATATGAGATCGCAAACTTAGGCCACAAAACAATCAAAATAAATAAAAGAAAAACATAAAAAAATTAAAGCCTAAGAAAGAACACTAAAAGATTGGAGAGCTATCATCATCGCTAGAGTCTTTAATATCTTCATCTGCACCTCCTCATTGTGCTTATCCCCTTCTCCACCTCTTGATGTTTTTCTTCTTGTTTTAGAGTATCTTCCTCATATTCAAAATTAGGGAGGTGGAAAGGTGTAGCACCCACATTCTGTTGAAGATCCACCAAGTCATTATGGATGTGGGAAAGTAGAAGAAATCTCCTATTGATCATCTTTATTACTTTGTCCAATTTCTTATTAATTAAGGAGAAAAAGATGGCAGATGACTTTGGCCTTGGTTTAGGTTTGGAGATGGAATTGGTTAAGCACCCTCCTCTATCACAAGCCTTTTCCTTTTTGAGGCTTGAGTAGTCTCATGCCTTTTTGCCCTAATTGATCCCAAGGTATAAACATAAGTGTCAGGATGAATAACTGTAGCATTAATGAGGTAGGGTAAATCAAGGAATTTTGGGAGGGCAAAAATTTCTTAGTGAGGAATTTCTCATTCTCCTGTTAAAAGCTCCCACATAGCGATAAATGGTTGTCACATGAGATGGTCGGAGGAATTGGCTTTGTATCAGTCTTTCTCCTTTTTTGTTATCCCTTTCATCAAGTGAAGGGTAGGAGGGCCAGAAGGTTAGGCTATGCCCTTATCTTTTTCTACTCTAGAAAGCTTCTTAGATGCTATGATAGAAATTAGGAGAAAGTAGTAGGTTTAAAAGAAGAAATTGGAGATAGATAAAGAGAATAGGTGAAAGTAAAATGGAGGGGTATTGGAATGGTTTAAATAGGAAAAAAAATATAATGAAAATTGGTAATAAATGGTAAATTTGTAATAACTAAGGGTGTGTCATCGGTTGGCAGTCAAATCAATTAATGTTTGATAGTTACTTTAATTCTCGACCACGAACCTCAAGTCTTAACCACTAATTACAAAATTTATGAGTAACAATTAAGAATTCCCTAGAAATTAAAGGAATCAATGATCAAAACTTTTGAATTTTGAAAAAAAATTCACGTTGGCAATATAAATCGTGACAACAAATTAGAGGTGTGACAGAAATTGGATGAGTGCTTGTAAATTGTGATCGAGATTTTATCATTTCATCGTGAATTAAGAAGCAAAAGAAAGAAAAGAAAGGAAGAAAAATGGCCTTCCTATATGTGATCCACTTAATGTAATGATGATTAATTCATGCAAATTGGTATAAAGAAGCATATTTACATAAAGAATTAAATCATCCAAAGTAATTAAAATACATATATATCAAACACATCATTCAATCATTCAAATCAACAAACTCAATAAAGAATATGTAATGAGATCTAATTTTCACCCTAGGGAGTTTCTATCAAGCATCCCTAACTCCCTCTTAATGAAGTTCATCCTTTCTTCATTAAGGGGTTTAGTGAAAATATCCACAAGTTTATGATTGGTGTTAATAAACTCCAACACCACATCACCATTTTGGATATGATCTCTAATAAAGTACTACTTAATATCAATATGTTTGGTCCTAGAGTGTTGGATGGGATTCTTTAAAAGATTTACCACTATTGTAATGTCACATTTGATGGGAATGTGATAAAAAAAACTGTCATAATTCTTTAGTTGTTGTTTCATCCAAAGAGCTTAGGTACAATAATAACCTACCACTACATATTCTACTTCATCAGTGGATAAAAGCAACTGAAACTTGTTTCTTACTAAGCCAAGAAACTAAGCATTCTCCTATAAATTGGAATGTTCCAAAAGTGATTTTTTCTATCTAATAAGCTATCGACATAATCCACATCCAAATACCGTAAAAGACCAAAAGATGAATTCTTAGGATACCATAAACCTAAGTATAATATACCATGTAAATATTTAAGAATCCTTTTAACAACATTAAGATGTGATTCCTTAAGGCATGATTGAAACCTAACATATATTCATACACTAAACATGATGTTAGGTTTAGAGGTAGTGAGAAAGAGAAGAGAGCCAATCATACCTCTATATCTTTTTTTCATAAACTGACTTACCCAATTCATCTTTGTCTAGTTTGATGGTAGCACTCATTCGTCTTTAGCTACTTTGCATCCATCTATGCCAAATTTCTTGAGTAGATCCTTTATGTACTTAGTTTGGTTGATGAAGATGCCCTCTTTAGTTTGTTTGATTTGTAAGCCAAGAAAGAACTTGAGCTCTCCCATCATGCTCATCTCAAATTCTTTAGTCATACACTTAGCAAAATCCTTACAAAGAGATTTATTAGCAGCACCAAATATAGTATCATTAACAACACCAAATGTAGTATCATCAACATATATTTATACAATGAGTGTGCTTTGATTGTGCTTTTTGACAAATAAAGTAGTATCAACCTTTCCTTTCTCAAAATCATTTTGTAAAAGAAATGAGCTAAGCCTTTTGTACCAAACTCTTAGAGTTTGTTTCAAACCATATAAGACTTTAGTTAATTTGTAAACATGATTTGGAAAAAATATGAGATTCAAAACCCAGAGGTTATTCAACATAAACTTCCTCTTTAATAAGATAATTTAAAAATGTACTTTCAACATCCATTTGAAAAAGTTTAAAGTTCATGTGACATACGTAAGCTAAGAGAATCCTAATGGCCTCTAATCTTACTATGGGAGGCATAGGTTTCATCATAATCAATGTCTTACTCTTAGTTGTACCCTTTTGTAACTGATCTATCCTTGTTTCTAGTGATGAAACCTTGCTCTTCTAACTTATTCCTAAACACCCACTTGCATCCTATAATAGGGTGTTCCTTAGGCCTAAGAGCAAGTTCCCATACTTTATTTCTCTCAAATTGGTTGAGTTCCTCTTGCATGGGAATCACCTAACTTTTAACATCAAAAGCCTCATCAATTGATTTTGGCTCAAATTGATAAATAAATGAAGATTGTTATCTATAGCATGAAGTTGAGATCTAGTACTTACTCCCTTGGATGTATCAACAAAAAATAGATCCTTTAGGTGATGTTTAGAGAATCTCCAATCCTTGAACTAGAATTTCTTTTTGCAGTGGTTGGGATTCCTTTCCTTCTTTTAATGTCTTATTTTCACCAAGGTTTGTAACCTTTTCTCTTAAAGTTGACTCTAACTTTATTTTCTCAAAGTCACCTACAAGACTATCAACAAGAAAACCTTTCCTAAGATCAAGTTTACTGGATTCATCAAACACAATGTTCATTGACTCCTCAACAACCCTAGTACTTTTATTGAATACCCTATACACTTTATTGGAGGTGGAATAACCCAAAAAATACCTTCATTTATCTTAGAATCAAAATTTTCAAGGTTGCCCTTGGTATTTACAATGTAGCATTTGCACCCAAATACTTTTAAGTATGACAACTTAGGCTTTTTACCATTCTAAAGCTCATATGAGGTTTTATTGAGAATGGATCTTTTGAAAGCACGATTAGCAATATAACAAGATGTATTGATGGTTTCAGCCTATAAGTAATTAGGTAATGAGTACTCATTGAGCATGGTTCTAGCTATTTCTACTAGTGTTTTATGTTTCCTCTATATAACACCATTTTGTTGTGGTGTCCTAGGAGTTAAAAGTTATGAGAAATCCCATTGTCTTGGCAATAAGTTTTAAAAGATTCATTTTGAAATTCTTTTCCATGGTCACTCCTTATAAAAGAAATGAAGTAACCTTTCTCATTTTGAACTCTTTTTGCAAAACTTCTAAAAGCATTAAAAGTGTCATTCTTATGAGATATAAAGGATACTAAGTAAACCTAGAGTAATCATCAACTAGGACAAATGCATAATACTTATCACCTAAACTAGCACTCCTAGTAGGTCCAACCACGTTTATATGGATAAGTTGAAGAGGTTTTGATATACTTACAACATTCTTTACTTTGAATGAAAATAGATGTTGCTTCCACATTTGGCATGGTCCACATGTCTTGTCCTTTGAGAATTTTAGCTTGGGAAGACCTTCCACTAGCTCTCATTTAGATAGGCTTTGTGGGAGCTCTATGCCAACATGACCAAGTCTTTTATGCTAAAGCTAAGCCTTATTGCTAAGGGACATAAGACACTTAAAAGATTGGCTAGCCAAATTGTCTCAGTTAATTAAGTAGGTATTGCATTTTTCACCCTTGAAGATTGCCCTTTTATCCATCAAAGTGGTAACCTGTTACTCTCTAGGATCAAAGGTGACTTTGTTACCTTTATCATATAACTAACTTGCACTTAGCAAATTGTGTTGTAAACCATCTACTATAGGAACATTATTAATAAGTGAACAACCATTCTTACCAATTGTTCCAATTCTAATTACCTTACCCTTAGCATTGTTCCCAAAAGTGACATTGCCACCTTCTTTCTCTTTTACGGTTATGAATATCTTTTTGTTTCTCATCATATGCTTTGAGCATCAACTATCCACATGCCAGTCATTGTCTTCATTGGTGGTTGCCATACAATCCTACACAACATAAACAAATCACTTTTGTTTAGGTACCCAAGCATACTTGGGTCCGTGGGGGTTAAGCCTTGAAGGGTCCTCTAATTTGAGATAAGCCTTTCTAATATAACAAAAGATGTTTATATGACAAAACTTCATGCAATAATGACATTGGAGTTTAGACTTGTGAGTCTTTCACCTATAAATAGCTTTGGTATAAGTAGAGGTCCTTCTTATACTATGATGATGCGAGTGTGAGCATGTGCATGAATGATTAGGAGTAAAAGAGAATTTTTTGTGTGTGTTGGGGTGAACATGTTTCTTAGTGTAGATGAATGCATGATTAGCCTTTTTAGGCTTAGGCTTTGTCACATCTCAAGGTAAAAGCTTCCAATAGCTCATCATCTACATCATCTAATGCAACGTAATTTTCATAAGAATGGGGTGAAGAACTTACCTCATTAGAAGAGTCATCTTATGCCATGATACATCGATTTGTCGCTTCCTCATCTTCATCCTCCTCACTAAAGCTATCATCCTAAGTAGTTTTGAAGCTTTTCTTCTTCTTTTTCAACTTGGGGTAATCATACTTGATGTCGCCTTGCTTGCCACACTCATAACATATTATTTCACTTTTCTTTTCTTTAAGGTTGGGAGAAGCCTGCTTGAAGTTCCTTCTATCTTTTCTTCTTCTTATCAACTCATTGATTCTTTTAGAAATCATAGCTAGTTCCTCCTCTTCTTTTTCACTACCATCATCATTTGAGACAACCTCTACTTATTTATCTTTGGATTAGGATTTGAGAGCTAAAGTCTTCTTTTATATTTTGTCATTGTTGTCCCCTTGCCCTCTCATCTTCTTCATATCCTCATCTTTTTTTAAGGCTAGCTTATGAGTGAGAAGATTGCCTATGAGGATATCTGTTGGCACTTTTTCAATTTATGGATTTGACTTTTATATACTACATACCTTGGCACCAAACTTCTCAATAGGTAAGGATTTAAGTATTTTAGTGTTTACCTCATGATTGGTGAGTATTCTCTTGAATTTCTTTAAGTTTGTGATGATGGATATAAGTTTATTCATCATATCAGTGATGCTTTCATTATCTTTCAACATGAATAGCTCCCATTTTGTCACATACAACTCCAATTTGTTAGATTTCACCAAGTTTATGCCTTTACAGTAATTCTCTAAAGCTTTCCAAATTGTATGGGCTATAAGGCAATGTTGAACTCTTCCTATTTCTTCCATTGACAAAGAATTAAGAAGTATCGACATTGTCCTTTTATTTCTTCCATTGACAAAGAATTAAGAAGTATTGACATTGTCCTTTTATTTCTTCCATTTGATCTTTTATGAACATCTACCCATTCTTTCTTTAGGATTAACTCTTCACTTCCATCAACAACCTTAGTAGGAGGCTTTCATTCTTTTGTCACAGTATCCCAAAGGTCCACCATATCACTGTCCAAATATATCTCCATCCTATACTTTCAATGCATATAGTTGGATCCATCAAAGTATGGCTTGAGATGAGTATGGATTCCTTCTTATGCCATATGTCTTTGTTCACTCAATTAAGGGTTTTTAATGAGAACTTGGCTTTGATACCACTTGTTAGCCCTTAAGAAAGGGGTTAAATTGGTGGGAATTAAACAAATTTGGAGGGGAGATAATGTATTTAGAGATTGAAGGAGAATGAGAAGAAATGAACACACATGTTTTACAGTGGTTCAGGTGTTAATGAACCCTACTTCCATTCTCTAATTCTTCACAATTTGGTATTCCATTATCACTAAATGGTGTTTTCAAGCTCACACCATACTTGTGCACTTTGTGTTTTATGGCTCACACACAACCTTACAACTTGTGTTTTAAGGCTCATATAAGGAAACCTCTTAAATGTTTTCCGAAAGGCTCACACTTAATCTGAGCAAGAGTTTTATAGCTAGGCTAACTCTCAAACTCAATAACAATAATGTTTAATGCCTACACCTAACAATATCAACACACATCCAAAGAATTTAAGGTTGAGAAATAAAATTACAAGAGTTTTGCTATATTCAATGTTATTCTCTTGCATTCATATTTGTTTGGTAAAGTATTTATAGGCAATAACCACCAAAGAGACATTACAAAGAAACTATGTCTAAATCTTTAAGGTAAGCTAGGCAGATTTTGCATTAAATGCTTGTTAGACTAATTTCACAGTCTTGAATTTCTATTTTAAGCTAAGCAAGTTAAAATCGCGGTGGAGAACACCATTTATATCTAGCAGCTAGTTTACATGGCATGTTGTTATTAGTCTTCTAAGAAAAATAGTTGTTGCATTCATCCAACCAACCAAAAGTCGCGGTCACGATTAAAGTACTTCTTGGATGCAATAGTGACTGCGAATCCTTCTGTTTGGAAAAAAAAAAAAAGCTTCAATAGATCATGGTCTTGAAAGCTATTTCACCTCATGAATTTTGATATATCAACAGTTATCTTGGACACTTGGCAAGCTCTGGTTATGGACTTAGTTCCCTCTAATCAACTACAAAAGTTGCGGTCACGACTGGCAATGCGATTGTCACCACAAATTGGACTATATGAAGATCATGTCTTTCTTGGCAAGGTCGCGACTACGATTTGCTCCTTGAATCCGTCTGGTTCAAATTCATCCATTCTTATTGCAAGGTCGCGGTCACGATTTGTAGGTTCTTGACCACGAATTGATATGCCTTTCATAATGTTTGAGATTTAGACTCTCATCTAACTTCTAATGTAAACCTATCTTAAAACTGCAAAATCGACACTTAGAAAATATGTTAGAACTTATCAATTTTACATTGCCAATATCAAAAGAGATCTTTGATCTAGGTTTGACCAACCCAGTCCAACATTTGATTACATGCAAATGTGACCTTTTAGGATTAGTTTTATATATAGCACAAAGTTAAATACTAAACATCATATTACATTTAAAAGCAGTTAGATACAAATCATACTCTAAAGAAATTTTAATCCACTGCCTTATCTTTCTCATTTAGCTCAAGTTTGATGTTTGTCCTCATAGGAGTTTTATAATGCTTGTTTGTCAAAATCTCTTCAATAGCTATTTGTTGTACTTAGTTTGGTTGATGAAGATTCTTCTTTTCATTGCTTGGCTTGAAGCCCAAGGAAGAATTTGAGTTCTCCCATCATGCTCATCTCAAATTCACTTTTCATAATTTTTGAAAAATCTTAACGTAAGCAAACATTAGTAGCACTAAATATAATATCATCAATATATGTTTGGAGAATTAAGATATCCTTATCATGATCTTTGGTAAAAAAAAAAAAAAAAGTGATGTCAACTAATTTTTTGAAAGTCCTTTTTCTAAAAGAAAGTTACTCAACCACTCATACTAAGCTCTAAGAATTTGCTTCAAGCCATATAAGGCTTTGGTAAGTTTTAAAACGCGATTTGGAAATTCATGGATTTCAAAACTAGAAGGTTGCTTAATGTAGACTTCATCCTTTATAAATCCATTTAAGAAAGCATTTTTTATATCTATTTCAAAAAGATTTAAATTTATGTATAAGTAAGCAAGATCCTAATTGCTTTTAAGCTTCCAACTGGGTCAAATTCATCATAATTTATGCATTATTTTTTATTATAACCCTTGGCAACTAACCTAGGATTACTATACCTCCAAGCTTATCAAGCTTATTTCTAAAGACCCACTTAGTTCCAATAATGGAATGGTCTTTAGGTCTTAGGACCATTGCCTTTACCTTGTTCCTTTTAAATTGATTAAGCTCTTCTTACATAATAAGAACTTAGCATCATTTATGGCCTCATTTATGGTCTTAGGCTTTATAAAAGGCAAGATTATTACATGCATTTCTAAAAGATGATCTAGTTATTACCCTTTTGATGTATCACTAATTATGAGATTTTTAGGATGGTCTTTCTTTTATATCCAATTCTTTTCAAGTTCTTAGACAATTTGTTTCACACTTAGAAAAAGTTGAGAAGGATTTTGAGCATCTGATTTTGGACCTTTGGATACAAACCCTGATGATGAAAATCACTAAACCAAATCCCCCGAATGCAAAGGGAAATTGCTCAAAGTAAGGGATGAAAATCCTATGAAACCTTGGAGAAGTTCAAAACTAAGGCCAAAGACCAAAAACAAGCCTAGTCAAGGAACTGTTAGCCAAGTTTGATGGGTTGTATAGACCATAAATTAGGGCTATACAACGCTTAATTCAAGGTTGTATAGCCATTTAAAACCCTAACTCATCGAACTTTTTGGAAGTGGTCCCCTAATTAAACCATAAGGTTGTATAACCCTCACACATGCATGTACAACCCATTCTTGGTTGTATAACCCACTTGCCAACCTTAATTCCAGTGCAACACTTCTATTTTTTGTGATTGGATGTGTTTATGGTGTAGCCAAAACTATTTCTGGCACTATGCACCTACCCAACACCTATAAATACCCCTCCATTTTAAAGAAATGGAAGAGGCTTGAAAACCCTAAGGTTACTCTACATAAATCACCTCTCAAACACATAAAACTAAAAACCTTAACTGTAACTAACCCTCTCTAAACTAGAATGAGACATTTTCCCTTTATTTTTATGCATTCCCTAAGCAATATTAGAGGATATTAAGTTATCCATGTGCTTTAGAGGTTAAAAATATCATTGAAACATCTCTGAGATGCCCCATTCCTTTCTTCTTCTTTCCCTTTCTTTTTCTTTCCTTTTTCTTTGAAACTCAGGAAACAAGGGTTGTACAACCTTTTATGTAGGCTGCATAACCCTATAACTAGGTTGTACAACCCTTCTCTATGGTTGCACAACTTAGTTTTCCTTCAAACTCAATAAAAAAACTTCTTTTTGGTCCATTTGGATTTCCTTCTTTGAAAGGTATTTTTGGGATTTGATGACCACAATGACAAAATATGATGAGGCTTTATGGCCTTGGATACCTACTCACTTCAAAATGGAGTTTTGGTTAGCTTTCAAAATAGTTTTTGTTGATTTTCTCACTTAAAATGTTTGTGTTTTTCTTGTTCATTTGGATGATAAGTTAAGTTTTATTTTTCCTTTGACATTTTGAGGTAACCAAGAGAGGAACTTAAGTTCCCTTTAACCTTGGTAATCCTTCTTTTGTGTTAGAATGCATAATGTCATATGAATGGTGTTTCTAGTTCTTTAATGCCTTGATTGGATGCTATGTGTTTTCTGTCTCCTTTGATTTCCAAATTCTTTTTTTTTTTGTTCCACTTTTGACACCTTATGGTAATAATCAAAAGAGGAACTCAAGCTTCTCTTGACTTTAATAATCCTCTTTGTGTTAGAGTTCATGAATAGTCATGTGAATAGTATTTTTCTAGTCTTTTGATCCTTTGGATTGTTGTGGGCATTCTAACCAACCCCATGTTAGATTTTGCCTGAGATGTTTTGGTTCTTTATGAGCAAGGTGAGTAAGGGTCCACTTAAGTGAATCTTTATCCTAGTCTATTCAATTTCCTCCAAATGCTTCGCATGTGCATTTGTGAGTTCATTTCCTTCCTTCTATTCATGATTCATGCACTTGTGTACATGTGTTATGAGTTGTAAATTCTAGTTTGTGATGATTGAATGTGTTATCTTGGACTTTGATACATGCTAGGTACCTTGAATATGGAGATATGGTATAGTGATCATCATGGGCTTCACTTCCCTTTCTTTGTTGGCTTTGAGTTTCCTTTGCTTAATTTTTTTTATCCATCACTAACGTGATTCTTCTTTTGGGTGTAGGTGTGAGTACTTGAGATTAGACCATAGACTTGGCCTTAGCTACATCCCCTCTTATGAAGGATTATGCGTGAATGATGATGCATGTTTACCCCATACCATGAATGTATGATCCCCTTCCCTTCTTATGAATGTAATGCATGGATGGATGATGCATGTTTATCCCATACCATGAATGCATGACCCTCCTTAGTTTGATGACATGGTTTGTCTAAATGGATTGCACTTAGATGTATGTTTAGAGGTAGTAATTAGACTATTCAAATAACTTGGTTAAAACATAAAAAGTGAACTAAAGATGCCCTTATAAATTCTAATGTTTGGGCAGTTTAGGATGCCTAACCCCTTTCCCAAGTCATACCTAATTTTGAACCCAATCTCTGATGGGGTAAAGATGAAATAGGCCTTTTAATTGACTTAGGATAGGTTCAAATTTCACCTTCCTAGATTCTAGTCCCGACCAAAGTTAGGTGGTGACTCTACATTGCTTAAGGATGGTACCAACATATCATCCCACTTTTGGTCCCTCGGTGACCACCGTTCTGGACTAAGGGCTTTGAAATTGTGCAAGGCCTAAGAGGACCCCCCCATTGGTCGAATCACATGCCATGATTAAGGGTTATTACCAAAGTATAACCCCTTCCTCTTGATCCCTTAATGATAGATAAAAAGTAGGAGCTGCAAGCAAGATTTCACTCGTTTGAGCATAATCGCGAAACATCCAAAGCGCTCACAATGGTGATTCCACTAGAGGCCTAAAATTGACTTCATGTTTAATCTCTGGTTCACTTTTAATGTTTTAAACTTATTATTGATATTGTCTCTTCCATTCATGTAGTCTTCACACTTCACTATGAGCACTAGGTGCCATTACATAAATTAATGGTTCTCCAAACTTGAGACTTAAGCTCCATTCAAGCTTAGAAGATTGTGAGGAGGATTCATCACTCACAAGCCTAGTACCTTTATGTATATCGAAGGGAGGGATCATAATAATCACCCCAAAGCTTATGGGAGCCATCAACTGCAACAATCATTTCAATTATTAGGCACATGTAGAAGCCATTGGTACCTTATAATAGGATACCCCACTTGTTTGCATTTCTTTAAGGAAGAGTAAAATTCCTTAAAGAACATGGTTAGGTATCTTTAATGTAAGCATAAATGTAACCCCATTTCCCTTGATGTAATTATTTCCTACATGAAATACTCATGCTTTCTCGCTGTGTAAATACTTTTTATATACATCACTCTTTCCTTAAAGGGATTTCTTTCCTTGCTTATACATGTTTTTTTAGTATGTAAAGAGTTTGTGCTTTTAAGTGCCTTTGTGTGTATGTTTTTTGAGGCTTTAACTTTTTTTAGTTTGAGGCAAACCCATGCATTCTTTTCCTCATGATGGTATAAGAATGGGACTCCACCTAGGAAAGAGCCACTAGATCTTGTGTGTAGGAGGAATAAGGTTGGAAGGATCTTACACAAATTGACTTGTGCATAACATACATACATGCATCGATTACTTATTTATGCATTATTGATAACCCTTGTCTTGTAGCCATCATAACTCTTTCCAAACCCTCATGGAAGAGAAAAGGCAACCGACTTGATAGGAAAAGTAAGACACTTAATATGGGTCAAAAAGTTAGTCTAGTCATGGAACCGAACATACCACTTAAAGTTTTGGAGAGGTTGATGGCTGACTTTAATCGTAAGATGGAAGAGAGGATTGTTAAAGATGTGAACAAACGGGTTAATGAGATCCTAAACAAAGGCAAAACCGAATATTCAAGCAACAAATTTATTTTATTTTATATTACTTCCTATCTAAACTTATTAGTTTCTTCATTATTTGTAACCGTTCTTTACTTTAGTGGTTGGAATATCTCTATTTCATATATATTAGTTCCTAAACTTTTTGAAATAAATAAAATAGGTGGAGTCTTTGGAACAACAATGGGTATCATTATTACATTGGTTAAAACTTATTTGTTCTTGTTCATTTACCAATAAGGTTGACAAAGGGAAAACATCCATGAAAGTCTCCCAACCATTAGTGATCAATGATGATTTGTTTGGGATGAAGGAATACCATGAGAGCAAAATGGCTAAAGACATGGGGAGTGCTAAAATTGTCCCTAATAAGGCTATAAAAATTGAAAAAGAGAGCACTCAATTCGATGACTTTGCTAAACAGTGGGAGAAAATACAGAAAGCTCTAATTGCTAAAGGTTTAAAGAAGGGAACAGACATTAAAGAATTGCTTGCTCGCAAGCCTGAGAAACTACCAGCTAATTTTTGCATGCATAAACTACCAAAGCTCATAGGAACCTAAAATGCATAAAACCATGTTATTTCGTATGCGTTAGTCATGAAAGCATCTAGGGTACCAACTGATACAATGTTAGAGCTCTTTGAGTATTTGTATAGGGATCTGCTAAGATATGGTACTTTAACTAGCCAAAGACTGTTAAAAAAGATTGGAAAAAGCTAATAAAAGCTTTTAAAAGGCATTACGCCTGTAATTCAAATTTGGAAGTCACATAAAAGACTTAGAATCTTTGAAGTAGAAGACTAGTGAAAGCTTTAATGATTACATAAATAGATAGAAGAAGATAGGTTTAGAGGCAACCATAAGGCCTACTGAGAAAAAGTAGGCTAGGATAATTGTGAAAGGGTATTTACCAAGGATCGACACTAGAATTAAAGGAATGTTGGTTAGAAATTTTTAGGATCTTCAAGAAGTAGGCCTGCAGGCTAAAAAATTGGAATATGAGTAAAGAAGGCAATATAGGGGAAGAAGAAACACCCATTCCTAGCCCTAAATAGAAGGGAACAAAATGGTCAATGTTAATGTAATAACGACGCTGAGGCAATTTGTTGATTTGGAATGCCTCTGTCCAAGTAATTTAAGATGTTACAGAAAAAGGGGGTTCTAAAGCTTTTAGCACCAAGACAACCACCTAATCCACTTCCTAGGGGTATGACATCAATGCCTACTATGTTTTTCATCAAGAAGTGAGTCATAACACTGATGACTATTGCAGATTAAGGCATGAGATTTAGAACCTTATCGACAATAAGAGAATTATTCCACCAAACTCTGGAAGGCCTAGCATATGAGGGAATCCTCTTCCAAATTATCTGTGGCATTCCATTAAATCGTCATTAACTGCTCTAAGTTTATCCATTATTGTTAAAAGACCTTAATTCAATTATCATTTATTTATCATATTTATTTTTCACACAATGTCTCTTGTTCACAACATAGTCACTATTTACAATAAAGTATACATGACTAAA
>CATIWR010309287.1:0-17758 GCA_949677035.1 Omphalea diandra | reverse complement strand
TATATATATATATATATATATATATATATATATATATATATATATATATATATATATATATATATATATCGTCAAGTTTTATTGTTTGATATATGTACATTGATCAAAATTCAAAATAAAAAAACTTATTATGTTTGAGAGTTTTTACACTTTACTCCATATAATCTCTTTTCAAATCAATTTCATAAGATCCTCTCAATTATCTTTTGGAATTGACCTAATTTAATTTATTTATGTTGAACTTAATATTTTATAAAAAAAAAAAAACTCATTCTTCATTTGAGTTAATATTTATCAATGGTGATATTTTTTCTTTGATTAAAAAGACTTCTCATAGCTAACCAATTTTTATGTACTTCAAAAACTTAAAAATGCTAAAATTATTTTTAAAAAATAAACACTAAATAGATTTTTTTTTTTCAAATAAATAAGGCCAAATTCACTGCTATCATTAAAACTATATACTTTTTATGTTTCAAAATAATTGTCTTTTTAAAGTTATGTACTTAGATTAAGAAAATAATTAATTAGAAATAATTTCAATCAATATAGACTAATATACCCTTAGTTGTTTCCAACTACAATTATCCCACTAATACTAATAAAAAAATAATTAATTAGAAGAGAGAGGGTTGATGATAAAGATAAATTTGATAAAAAATCAATTAATGGTACATTGATATTCGATAATTACAATTATATTAAAATAAATTTTTTTTTTCTAAAAAAACAGTTATTATAAAACAAATGGAATATAAGTTAAGCAAAAAGTTATGATAATAAAAAAAAAAAAAACAAATTCAGACATTTTGACAACTAAGTTTTCTTTTTCACATTCTAAAACTTTACATTTCTCCTTTTAAATTTTTGTGCTTGTTAAGTTGAGAACCACAAGATAGACACCTAGATGCCACAAGATAGACATCTAGATATAAATATAAAAACAATTATACTACGATAATGACGATAATTAATGTTATACTATGAAAATGAAAATGTCTTTTGGATTAAATTGATCCATGTCAAAATAATAAATTTGATTTTATCGAATATGTTATGACTATTTTAGCTTTTACATAAAAGTGAAAAATGGATTTTAATTAAAAAATAAAAGAAAGTCATTGTGATAATTTGGTAACACATTAATTAATACATTTTTCTTTACAAAGATTTTGATATGGATCAATTTGATACAATTAACAATTCTTGTGTGAAAATCAATCCATATTATATTAATCTAACGGATAATCTAAGAGTTGAATAAATTATAATTTAATAATTATTTAAAATAAATTTAAAAGTATAAAATAAATTTGAAAATATTTATTAAAAATTATATATTTTAAATAGATAATATATATTATTTTTTAAAATTTTATTTTCAATTATTATTTTGTAATTTTTTAATATATTTTTATTTTTATATATAATATTTTAATTAAGTACATTTATATGTCAAATTAATAGAACTCTCAATCATTTATTTATTAAGTAATTAACTTGATAAATAATACTTTTTTCATTCCAAATTAGATGTCATTTTATGAAAAAAATTTTGTCCCATAATACATGATATTTTACAATTATCTATAAATATTAATTATTTTTTTAATTTTACATTTTCTCTCTTTTATAATAATTATTTTTTGTAAAGTACACAATAATTTATGAAAAATTAATTAAAAGTAACATAGCTTTTTATTTATATAATAATATTTATTAAATACAATCTTTAATATATATATATATATATATATATATATATATATATATATATATATAAACCTTAAATGATATATATTATAAAATAAAGAGAGTACATTATTATTTTAAATAAATTATACATTGAACAAATAGTGAATTGTTGTCCTAAATAAATTATAAAAAGTATAATTAATTATATTTATTTATTAATATAAAAGTTTGTTAATAATAATTTTTTTATATAATTTTTTGTTAAATGGTAAGATATTTATTAATTCAAATGATAAATTTTATTATTTATTATTACATATTAACTATTTTTAAATTAAAAATATTAAATATAAAAAGTATTTTTTCGCATAAGAGATTATGATAATTTGAAAAAAACATAATAACTGAATTAAAATAAAATAAAATAAACATAATGTACCATAAAGCATAAAATAATATAATAAATTTATAATTTTAATTTAATTTTTAAATAAAATTAATTTATAGATAATAGATTTGACTGTATGAATGGAAAGACACAATATAAGGAAAGTGCTAAAAGAAAAGGAGATTGTATTTAAAAAAAACTGTTTTTTTGATAGAAATTATATAAAAAAAAAGTATTTATACCATCTAAAAAAATTGTTTATTATTTTTTAAAAATATTTTAAAATGTATGTTCATTATTATTAAATTAAAAATATTTATAAGTAACATTTTTAATTTATTTTTATTAATTATTAAATTAAAAAAATATATTGAAAATATACATAAAAAATATATTATAAATAGTAAATTGATAAAATATTAAATATTTTTTTTTAAATGATATTAAATTAGATGATGACAGCTTTGTTAGGATAGCATGAGCAAACCTCATCAATGAAACCTCTCGGTATCCCCAAACAAGAAGACAAATCGCCACGCCTTAATTTTACCCAAAACATCATCGCAAGAATCCAAGGACGATCGCAATCACCCACTTAATTATCTAATCATTATTAATTCTTTACTAATTGACGATTATTCCCTCTTGAATCCTTCCTTTATATCAAACGCGCTTATCGACACGCCCAAACGGACCAATTAACATTTCCTCTTTATCAAAAAGTAATCCACCTTTCCAATTAATTTTCCCTCACTTTCTCCCTTTACAAACATGCCATACCGTACTACTTTTCTTGTCCTTGTTTTGAAGATTCTGTCCCCTTTTTAGCTCTTCGATCATGCGTCAAAGCTTACCTCCTCAATCACCTGTCAATTCCAATTCTACCCCTCCCATGAAGACTAAGCGAGCTGACAAAGAATTCGACGCCTCCTTCGCCGATGATGATGATAATCATTCTACCAAGCGTCCGAACTTCTCCAACGAAGCAACAGCTACCGTCTCTGTTGAGAAATCCACCGTGGAGGAAGACTACTCGACTGAATGTACAGGTCTACGTCTTCTCGGCCTGTTGCTACAATGCGCCGAGTACGTTGCCATGGACAATCTCGACGACGCCGCTGATCTCCTCCCTGAGATCTCGGAGCTCTCGTCCCCGTTCGGCTCGTCTCCCGAGCGCGTGGGTGCCTACTTCGCGCACGCGCTTCAAGCGCGCGTGTTGAGCTCATGCTTAGGCGCATACTCGCCTCTCACCTCAAAATCCCAAACGGTAACTCACTCGCAAAAAATATTCACCGCCTTTCAGTCTTGCAATTCGATCAGTCCGTTGATTAAATTCTCTCACTTCACCGCCAACCAAGCGATCTTCCAAGCATTGGACGGCGAGGATCGTGTCCACGTCATCGACCTTGATATTATGCAAGGCCTACAGTGGCCAGGCCTGTTTCATATCCTCGCTTCTCGGTCTAAAAATATCCAGTCCATGAGAATAACGGGGTTCGGGTCGTCATCCGAGCTGCTCGAGTCAACGGGCAGGAGACTCGCGGATTTCGCCACCTCATTAGGTCTGCCCTTCGAATTTCATCCAGTGGAGGGCAAAATTGGAAATGTTACTGACGTTAATCAGCTACGGGTTAGGCCGAGGGAAGCGGTCGTAGTTCATTGGATGCATCATTGTCTCTATGACATAACTGGAAGCGATTTAGGGACGTTAAGATTGTTGACTTTGTTGAGGCCTAAGTTGATCACGACCGTTGAACAGGATTTAAGTCATGGGGGTAGTTTTTTAGGTCGGTTTGTTGAGGCGTTGCATTATTATAGTGCGTTATTCGATGCGTTAGGAGACGGACTGGATGCGGATAGCGTAGAGAGGCACACGGTGGAGCAACAGTTGTTTGGGTGCGAGATTAGGAATATTGTTGCTGTAGGTGGGCCCAAGAGGACTGGTGAGGTGAAGGTGGAAAGATGGGGTGATGAGTTGAAACGGGTCGGGTTTCAACCTGTTTCACTTGGGGGAATCCCGGCCGCCCAAGCTAGTTTGTTGCTTGGGATGTTTCCTTGGAAAGGTTATACCTTGGTGGAGGAGGACAATGGGTGCTTGAAGTTAGGGTGGAAGGATTTGTCTCTTTTGACGGCGTCAGCGTGGCGGCCGTTGGATTAGATTACATTGATTAGTAAAGTTGATGAAACCAATGGGACCAGTCATTGGTGTAATCAGAGAGGAGACCATTGTGTGGAAGAAGACAAAGTAGAGAGAAAAGAGATTATGTGTTTGGTAATAAAATATGCACAAAATGAAGATAAAAAGGTCTATTGGTGGAATCAAAAACAGGTTTCGTAGTGCAATTTGTCAAGAGTTCAATTCTTGATAATTAGTTACTACTACTAAAAATTTTTTCATGTATTAAAAAAAAGTTATTCAATTTATTTTTTTTTTGAATTACACTTTTTTTAGGAAGGATTTGAAGATTAGGTGAATAAAGTTTTGTTCACTTCATGTAATTCTTTCAAGTGGAAAGCTCTGCCCTTTTCTTTCTTTGTTCTTCAAGTTCTTAAGAAAATGTTTCTTCAAAAACTAAAAGGAGAGGAGGGGGATATATAAACACTAGTTCCCATTAGTTTGGAGGTAGTCTTGAAATATGTAAATGTTGATTGTGAAGTAAAAGTCATAGAATTCTGTTTTAGTGCTTGATTTGGATATCGAGGATGGATGGGGTGTGGATTTGATGAAGTTAGAAGTAAAGACAACAATTCTGCTGAGCATGTGACTTCCAATATAGAACAATGTGTTTGTAATAAAAAATGAATAAACAATTGTAAGATACCCAGAAGTTAACTTTAGCTTCATACATGTAGTAGTTAACTTTTATGCATCGGATGAGTAACTTACTTTAAAGTCATCTGTAATATTTTTAGGTTTGTTACGTTTACATTTAGTTAATTCCATATCCTCTTCGTTGGTTATTGGTTCAAGTATTTTCAGTCTTGTTCTTTCTTTCTTATCTCTACTTCTCGAGAAATACTTATTAGTTTGACAATAGACTAGGTTATGCTTCATAATAAATTCCCTCAAGTTAGATTTCTTTGGTTAACCACTAAAAAAATTACAGGGGATAGATCAGGTGAAGAAAATTTGTAGATTATTTTCTTTGCTGTTTACCATTATTGATGTGTATTGTTTCTGATATGAATTCTGTAATTGGTTTGATTTTATAAGGATTTCATAGAAAAAATTTTGTGCTATCTTTTTAATTTAATTTTTCAAAGCTTTGTGCATTGCATCCTTTATTGGCAATCTGAAGCTGCTTTTTCTAAACTCGGACTGCAGAGCAGGGTCTGGGACTGCAGTTTTGGGGGAGGGGTTGGAAGAGATAGGGTGTCTCAAGGCATACTCTCCTCATTCCAACTGCTCTATTCTTCTTATTTCTGTCAGTTTTGGTAATTTTTCCTCTTAACAATTTCACTTTTATGTCTATTTTGTTTCAGTGATATAGTAATGTGTCAACAACTCAATTTTATTTATGAAATGGGTACTAATACCTGCTTTATTATAAATAAAATGAACATCATCTTATTGTTGTTTTGTGAGAATGAATGGTCAATATAATGTGTTTATAAGGTTTTACGATATTTATCTATTGCAAAAGGAATTCTTCACCTAAATTGAAGTGGAATTTGGTTGTTCTTAGGTTCAATATCGCATGTAGAAGGAGAAGAAAATTATTTTAGTTCTTCTATTTTGGGTGTTCCTTCTGGATGTTATTGATTGTTAAGTAGTGAATGGCCATTTTACATCAAATTGAGTGATTAACATTAAACCGAAGTTAGCTGAGTTTCAATGGTATCACTACATGAAATGCAGGAGTATTTTGATTTTGAAGTGGCAATTAAGACTAGATCATATGATAATTATAATTGCTTTTGACTTGAATCATATTGAGTTTGATTTTCAAATCACTGCCTTTGTGACCTTAATGTATTTTAGAATGATTCAGTTATCACCGCTGTCAGAGTAATTCATTTAGTTTGCTTAGTTCTGACTGTAATTTTCTCTGCTTAAAAGAGCAAAATTCATTCATATCATATTGTTTTTGTTTTACAAAGTCTGCTTTGCTCTTTCTGATGCTACGTCTAATCCCCTAAAAAGCAAAACTTGAAGAGGGCAAAGGTCTTATATCAACAAAAATCCTCTCTTTTCAGGAAGGAGCTAGGCTTTACCAAAGAGATCCTTTCATCACCTTGTTAGCGTAGAGCTTTGTTGTCATCTCCAATCACCTGTAAGTGATAAGCTAAATTGAAATAGTTGTTGCCGTTGTTTTTGATCCTAAACAGTTCCTTGGTAGTCTTGCCCAGTCTCCTGAAGCCAAAGATTCACTGTTAAAGGTATAATTGAGCTGAGTCGAGTTGATTCATGTCAATTTCGAACTCGATTATAAAAGTCCAAGTGAGTCTATGAGCTCTTTGTGAATGTGAACTCTGGGATGTGGTTAACATGTTGCTTAGAGTTTAGTTCTGTAGTTTGCCTATTTCATTTCTTGTGCAATTAATGGTATAAATTTGCTCGCTCAATCCTTTTATATAAAATCATAAATTTTGCTGGGTCAGGATTCATATACTAATTGATTTCTACAACTATGGGATTAATTAAATCTCATGGTTTACCCTATGCTTGATGGGCCAAATGATCTTTATTTTTGAACAAATAGTCTTTGTTTTAGGCTCATAATGAATAGGGCTTTGCAAATACAGGATGTTCGTGGATTTGATCAGTTATTTGAAGTTTGGAGCTGTTACAGATGATCAGGAAGTCTATTTTGTTCCATTTTTTTTGTATTTGATATTGTTTTTGTTGATTAGTTTTTATTGTAACAAGATAATCCGTATGACAGTTAAGGCTTGTGTGGTTCGGGTTTACTCTTTCAAACTTATAATTACACCCCTGGATTGGGTCATAGGCACTTTGGGCATTTGCTGTTTAATAACTTCTTTAAAATGAAATGTTTTCCATTAATATAATTGATAAAAAATAAACTTTTATCTTCACTAGCATCTGTCAAGAATTCGATGGTGTCCCATTTTGTTTTCTTTTATGTTTGTACCTTGATTTATCAGACTTCAAATGCTTCTCTGTCCTCCATTAGATATTCTGGAAACTTATTTGAAATGTGGTGTTAAGTAATGTCATTTGAATTGTTATATTAAGGATTTTGCATGTTACTTTAGAGGTTTTGTGTTATATAGCCTTACTGCAGTATGTTTATACTTGCTTTGGTTCATAGTACAGACAAATTTTCATTTGATTCACATTGCTCAAGAGATCAAATAATGACTTCATCGAATTTCAGTTTGTACTTGTGAAACATCTTGCTTTTCTCAGTTAATGGGAATTGGCTAATATATTCACTCATTATTCATCTTCTCAGGCACAATAGTTCCCCCGGCTCAACATTCTAATCTGAAAATGAACTTTCAGAACATATTTGAAGCGTACCAACAACATGATCAAGTACATGGCACTTGCAGATGCACATTTATGATGTAAGCTGTCACTGCCCTTAAGAGGTTGAGGTGTTACAGGACTTGACAGTAGATTGCGTGCATCTAAGGGTTTCAAACTTAATGTGCAAAATTACAGGATGCCAGACCAACATCTGAACCAAAGTTTTTGGTAGTGTTTGGTCTGTGGAATTTGTGAAATTTGACTAATTTTGAGGCTTATGTGAAGAATTCTTTTGTTCTTTAGTTGTGATTTGGTTTTGAGCATGTGATTGCATTTTGAATAAGTTCTGTAAATCATTTTTTTTTTTTTTTTAAATCTATTTTGGCGGCACGCAATTGTGGAAAGAACACAGGTGAAAATATGTCCTCTACTGGTAATGTAGACATCATACATAGTGTGCTTTCTTGCATGGAAGGATATTTTATTTTGCAATACCTTTAGAAAGTTTGGTTTGTAGGAGGGAAGAATTTTAACTTTCAGAATTTGGTTTTAAATTTTATGTTTCTGTTACTGTACAGAATTTGCACCTACATAATTGTTCATAATATTTAGTTTTGAAAATGTCAAAATTTAAAGGTATCTTCAAGATATAATATAGAGCAGTCTGTGCCTGTTGTCATTATTTGCTACTTGATCTTTGTTTCTTGGTTGATTAGCTGCATGGTTTTGAAACTCGGACCGGATCAACCAATTTGATCGATAAAATTAGGGATCAGGCGATTATCTGGTTCAAAATCAATGCAAAAACCAGATAGACATTTAACTGGATTGAACCAAAAAAAATTGGAAAAAATCTGTTAAACTGAAAAGAATCAAATAAAACCGGCTTGATTTTACCAAAACTGCGTCGTTTTTGTTCTGGATTAAGCACTAGCTGTTTTTCTCTCCTGTTCAAGAAAACCTTCAACAAATTGGGTTGTGAAATATTGATTTCGATATATTGCTTTTGTCCTTTGCTTCTTCGATATACATATTTCATACTTTGCTTCTTGCTTCTTCAAATATTGATTTCAATTTCTTTGCTTTTTCAAATACTGATTATGGAATTCTATCTTTGAATAATGGGTTGTGTTTTGGTGTTTAAAAAGAAATTCTCACAATCCAGATTTCATTTTCACTGAAATTTCAAGGACTTAGGTATCATGCAATATTTTAAACACAAGAAGCCACCATTCTATTCTTTATTATTTTCAATTTCACATCAATCAAATTATCTACTGTCTTCCATTTACATGTCTATGCCATCATCCTTTATCAATGGAAAATGGGTTGGGTATCTGAAGGATAATGATTGAAATTTTTCAGTGAAGCGGAAGGGGGGATGAAGGAAACTCTTTTGTGAACCAGACCAAGTCACAAAATCGTTTCAACTACCCATTAGATTTTAAAAACCATGATTAGCTATTAAGTGTCTTAATCCTATTGAAAACAATCGAGAATGGAATTGATAAAGGTATTCATTGATAATTTTATTCCCGAAACAAAATATAAAGGTAAACTTATTTTAACTCTCACCAAGTCTAAAATGATTAGTTTTACCTCTGTATTCATAAAAGTTGTACGGGTCTAGTACATGTTTGATGCACTTGACCAAAAAAAAAAAAAAAGAAATTTTCACATTTAGGAGATTTTTAGGATATTTATTTTATTTTCAAGGTAATTAGGATGTTTTCTTTTCTTACTACTAATAGACTTCAAAGGGCCACTAATTCTTTTACAAACTAAAGGGAATCAACTGTGGTTATATTTGCTGTAAATAGTGATACTACTTATAGTACTGAAACAACAATTAATCCCTGCAAGTCTCAAACATTAGCATTGTAAGTATAAAAGACATAAAACATACGTCGTATAACAAAAGAAAGTATCTTTTAGCGTTGCATAGATAAATCACTTAACAGTAATGAAACATTGAAAACTTTTGTAGTATTTTTCTTCATGATTAGTAGTTAAAACTCTTTTCATTCTAGTTGAAGATTAATGAAACTTTGATTCAATATCTATTGTGAGATCTAATTAATTCTTCACTAGTATTATTGCTCTTCGATATTTATTTATTTTCTACAATCTTGAAATGGGTTGTTCGTTGATTAGGGGAAATAATCAAATAATTTGTTTTGGTTGTCGATAAATTAAGGAGATATTGGTTATTAAAATTTGTTAATAGCTATAATCAATTTATTCATTAGTAGTAATTTGTATACTTACATTAATGATAATAGTTCAATCATAATTGAATTAAGCTTTCGTCATATTCATTTATTCTTGAATTTTATTTTCTTATTATTCTTGATTTATTTGCAGCAATGCATTCACAAAATCTCCCCCATTTTATTTATTTTCTTTTTCTATTTTTAAGAAATTTAAATCTATCAATCCTTGTGAATATGATCTTGTTCATCGCTATACATAAATTTATTTTAAGTAGGAATTATATTTTTGTTGGATTAGATACCCATCCAAAATAATTCATTAATTAACATTCTATGTTTTGTTGTAAGCACGTTTTGACTAGCTTGTGATTGAGGTGTCCAGTGATGAAGTTGGGAACTAGGTTCAAGTCTCCTAGAAGGAGGAAGAAGACTAACTCTTCCAGTAAGCAATGTCCTCAAACAACAGATATATGTATGGGACATGAAAGAATAAGACATCCAGCTTATGCTTTGATGCTTCCAGCTTCATGGTTGCTAAGTGCATTCGATGAGCAGCATATCAGAGATCTTGAAGAGACTACCTCACAATTGGTGCAACAATTATGAAAAAAAAAAAAAAAGATATTTAGATTTAGGTGTTGTAGTCCACTATGAAGGATCGGGTGTGCCATTTGGTGTAACAGTTGATCTGTAACTCCCATGAGGATGTATCAAGCCTCTTCGTTCCACCTCCTGGCAACACCTTTAAGTAAGATAAGGTCCATCTTCAGGTGACTCATTAGTACCAGGCCCCTTTATGTATTCCTTATATGTATCCATTTTCAACACTATGAATTTACTTAACTTTGTAATGTTAGGATTTAAATATTTATTATTTTTATAGTTCTTGTTTTATTTATTTTATTGGGTTAAATGCTCTGACCTCTTTGGGTTTTATCCTATTGTACTATTTAATCCCCCTATTTTAAAAAATTACACTAAAAGACCCCTTCATCTTGACTTTGTTATACAACAAGGGACTTTCATTCATTTTTTTTGCATTTTTCATTAGTCAACCTTAAAGAAGTCAAAAAATTTACTAAATAATTTATCTAAAACTCAAAAATACCCTTATGGATGTATTGGAGGGAATAAATTCATGGAGAATAAAATCTTACTGTTGAACTAGTGAGCTGAGTTGAGTTATTGCAGTCGAGGAGTAAAAAGAGGGAAAGAGGGAGGTAAAAGTTGCAATCCATGAAGGTGCTTTTAATGCTTTGATGGTGAATGGTAAAGGGAAAAAGAAAAAGAGAAATTAGGGATTCCAAGTAGTGTAAGAGAAATAATGAAATGTTTTTTTTTTATATAATTTTGTCTTAAATTCTTTGTTACCTAGGAAGAAGATGTCAGAAGACAGTGTATCTAGAGGTGAAAATGGGTAGGAAAGTAGGTACAATAATAAGATGTCTGCGTATGGCAAGAGGTGTTCAGTGAAGATCTCAAAATCAAAAAATAATGCATACCGAATAAAGCTTATAGGACTTTCCTTCGCCAGTGCAAGGGTGTTGAACCTTTTTTCCCAATATCAATCACTCTGTTGGGAGTTGGAAGGTGGTGGATAAGCAAACTTGTCATCTTGATGAAATGCAAACTAAAATCAAGCAGCTGAAGGAAGACAATCATATAATTTTGAACAAAATTGATGAAATTGGATAGTTGAGGTAAGAGAATCATAATGTTGAACAAGATTGTTGAAATCATAAAGTTGAAGGATGGCAATCATATGATGTTGAATATGATGCAAAAGTTTTAAGAATGTGTTGTGGTAGTTGAAGATTGTGATATTGTTAATATTTAGTGTGTTGGTGTTTATATTGGGGAGAATGAAAGCATAGGGGTTTATTTGTATTGAAGGGAGAGACTTTTATGTGTATGTGATGAATGATTAATGATGTAATGACATGTTATGATAGATAAAAGTGGTGGTTGTAGGTGATGAATGATGTAGTAATTGTAAGGTGTTTGAGTTTCACTTTCAATGAAAGGGTAGTTAGGTGTATATTATGACTTTCACTTTCACTTTCAATTATTATGGTCTTGCCATGTTGTGTAAATGTATGTCTAATAAGTGAAATAAAGTTTAAAATTAGGACCTATTAATTAGTTGAAGTGACTTGTAAGGACCTTAAAGTGTGAAAGTTATAAATAGTGAGGACTTATAGGTGAAATAATTATAAAATGAAAGGACTATATAGTGCAATATTTATAAAATAGAGGAACTTATAGTATAATATTTAATTTTGTTTGAAAGTTTCTTGTAACACTACTAGATGAAAGTGAACCAACTCAAAATCATAAACTACTTTTATAACATCAATCTAAGTTTTAAACATTGATTTCAAGCATCATAATATCAATACAAGTAAAATCCATCCAATCCAAGCATCAACCCTAAATATAAAACAACTTTGATTAAATTTTCAATGAACTTACGCATTAAAATTCACTTACATGTTACTAAAATATCAAATATCCAATGTACTTAAACATTAAATTGCACTTACATCACAATATCAAAGTACATTGATTTGAAAGCAAACTATTTTTATAATTTGCTGCTATCCCAAAAAATAAAATAACATATTTGTTATTATCTCCATATGCCATGTATAAATGATCTATTGTTAGCTACATATGCCATGTACGAAAAACAAAAAACCTTCAAACATCATGTTAATAGGGAGGATTAATGACTCCACTCTATTGAGAACTTCTTACTGCAATACCTCCTCTACTACCTTTGTGTGTAGCACATTGGGAACTTCCAGCTTTGGTACCAACATATGTTTGTCTACCAAATTATGACCTCCTTGAAATAGGGTTCTAATTAAGAAAATAATAAATTACATTACCAATGAGCCGTGGTTAGTTGTAAACATTTTATAATAAGGAAATGTAAATTTAACATACATACCTTTAGATTAACTGCAGGAGATTTACAGGTTCTTTTGTTGTGTCCTAAAAGCCCATATTGCTTGCATTTGATAGTGACACTCCTTATGTTGACTTTCCTTGTAAGTCCTTCACTTTCTTATCTCACTTTATTCAATCTAGGCCAACTAGGTTTCTTTTTTATTTTTAGTATCAATATGACTTGACTCTCCTCCTCATGTTCAAAATCATGTTGAGGCATATGAGTAAATTACCCCATTGTATGCCTTCACATATGTGGCTCTACTAAAGTATGCATCACAATAGTCTTCAATATTGGCTTTTTACGACCTATACACCTTACAACATACTTCCAAAGCATCCCACTAATCTCTCACCACTTGCAACAACATTTCCAATCATTCAAGCTTATTACAAATCTAATTCTCCCATCCTTCACTTCATATTCATCATTTTTGCTAGGATAAATTAAGGTTGTCCTACCTTCTCTAATTATGTTATTTAGTGATTTTTTTTTTTTTTTTTTTTGCCATTGGAGTGATCTTTCCCTCCCAACTACAACCCTTAACATACCTCTTTTGTAGTCTCACTATATTCTTTTACCTTATTGCATCTAGTAGCTCAATAATTGGCAAACCCCTAACCTTGCTCAACCAACTATTTAAAGATTATGTCATGTTGTTGATTTTGTGTTCACTTTTGCTTGAAGGCTGAAAGGCATGTTTCCACCAATGTTTCCTCTTTATCTCTATCAACCATTTCCATGGCTTCTCATCATTAATTTTTTAATTTCCTTCATTTCTTCCTAAACACTAGGTTTATGTGTTGCTCTTGTAGCCTTTCAAAATACCTTCCTCCTTAAGCCTTTTGATTTTTTTTTGCATATTCATAAAGATTCGACTTGTAGTAGGAAAAATCACTTCCACAACATTATTAACTCCCTATAAAATAGAAACAAAGAAATTCAAAAAGAAAAAAAAAGTTTAAACATAAAAACACAATTGATAACAGTAGAAATAAAAACATCCTTTTGCCTATCTGACACAAATTTTAGTAGCTTATCAAATGGTTCAATACATTGCTTTGGCAAATCACAAAAGAAAAGCCAAGTCTCCTTGCATTTTGCCTCTACCACTGCTACTGCCAATGGAAGAACACCTCTATTTCCATTAAGGGACACTACACTCAACATAACTCTACCAAAAGGACCTTTTAATTGAAACCCATCCATCCTTATAAAAAACCTACACCCCTCTCTAAATCCATCCATCATCCCCTTATAACATATAAAAACTCTTTTAAACAAAGTAGGTTCATTAGGGTTATTCTTCACATGAGGCTTAAACTTAATCATACTACCAGGGTTAAGTTAACATAAACTTCATGTACTTCCTCAATTTTCTAAAACTATCTATAAGTACCTACTAACTTTGCATCTTAGCTTTTGTTCTAGCCTTATACAACTGCCACATAAGTGCATTAATACCACATTTGATATTCATATGCTGCAACTTTAAGTTATAACTAATGTTTAGGTAAGCACTTAATAACTCCTTCAATTTATCGTTGACTCATTTAGTTGTGATATTATGGTTTTTATTTGAATTAGATGTAACATAAGTATGCTCCTTTTTCAAAGACTTTATCATGAATGTCCTATTATGAAAAGACTTAATCCTTTATGTGCAATTATTTATTGCACATTTAGCTATCACCCTACTCCCATCATTTTTTATTCTTTGTATGTTATATCCTCTTTTTATGGCATAATCACTCAAGGCTACCCTGAAGTCATTCACATTACTAAAAACCTAAACTATTTCAAATTCTATATTACTTGTTTCATCCCACTTGAACTCATTAACATATTGATCTGCATATTTTTCATTTTTTTCTCTTGTTCTACTACCTGTAACAGCAACAACATCATCTTTTGATTCATCATTTATGTCCCCACCACCCTTATGACCAGACATTATATCACTCAAACCATCATCATCTTCCATTATATTATATAGATCATCCCTTGCATCTTCCTCACTAATAGCTCCATCCTCAATACTTTCACCCTCACTCTCACTACTAACCTCACTCCCTAATGGCATCTAATTATCATTATCACTATTAGAGAAAGTGAATTCATCATCACTTAATCCACTTGCACTATTATGCTCAAGTTCACACCCCTCTCAGCTTACTTTTTACTTCTTCTTATGCCATTTTCTCCTATTTTTAGAACCTTTAACCTTAACATTTTGATCTTCCATACTTATTTCCTATCCTCTACCCCTTGCATTTCCCATTCCCCTAAATCCCACCTTGCCACTAGCCCTCCCCCTTCTTCCCCTATTATTAACATTAGGCCAAGTAGGTAAATTAGACTTATTTTTATGTTATGGGTTAAGGTTACACACTAAGGTCATTTATGCAGTTGGCTTAAGAGGAAAGAGATAACATTCCATTTAGGAAGTGGGTTGAGTATAAATGTTTAGTTCATTATGTGCAATGGGCTCAATGCATTGGGCTTAAGAGGAGGGATATTATAGCCCATTTAGAAGGTGGGTTAAGTGTAAATGTTTGGTTCTTTATGTATAGTGGGCTCAGTATTTGCACTAGGCGCAATAGAAGGGATATTGGAGTCCATTTGAGAACTTAACTACTATAAATTGGGTTTAGGTTCTATTATGGGCTTCTGTTTTACTATGGGTTTAGGTTTTGCAATGGGCTCATTAGAAGGCAATAGTAAAATGGGCATTAGAGGTGGGGTTTTATTACCCTTTTCACTACCAAAAAAATCAACCCTATTTTTGTAGCAACTAAAACCTTAGCGACTAACATGTTGTAATCTTTATTTTCCTAGTAGCTAAGATGAATTTAGCAACTAAATAGTAGCTATTTAGTTACTATACAAAGTTAGTAGCTAACTAGTAGCTAAATAATGACTACCATATTTTAATTGATAAACTAGTAGCTAATTAATGATAAAGGTGACTATGAGAATTGCAAATAGCAACAATTTAGTTACTAAATGGTGTACTAGTTAAGATCTAATTTTAGCTACTAACATATTGATAATAGCTAAATAGCGACTACATATCTACTATACAATGTAGTTGCTAAGCTCTTTTTTTTTTTTTTACTACCATACCTTCAGTCTCTATGCTACTAATAAACATGTAGTCACTAAATAAAGACTATTTTCGCTACTAATTTTGTTAGTAGCTAATATTTTTTTGAAAATATTAAATTAAATTAAATTTAAATTATTTATTATTTAGCTACTATTTTTATAGTAGCTAAGACAATAATGATTTTTATTGATTAATGGATTTAATTGAATTAACTTATTAATATTTCGATATAAATAGTGAAAATAATTAAAATGAAATGTAACTATAGTATCCTATTATTAGAATAATAGAAAAATTACATTAAAATCCTATATTTTAAAAAAGAAAAAGTATAGTTGAAGTTTTCATCTAATGTTTAGATTGAAAAAATACATGTCAAAATACTATATATTAACCATTCCTAGACAACTGCCAAATTAATAGCAAGCAACCCTGCATTACCCTAAACATTATAGTCAAGTTAAAACACAAAAACACAGTTAAAGAAATCACTTGAGATCAGTCCTTGGTTGTTTTTATTAATAAGAGACTTGTAGATGTGAGGTATCACTCCCCATCAGCCATGGTTCCCTTGATGATTTTGTCAAGCTCTTCTCCACCTCTTAATAGCTAGCTGTAGATGCCTTAGTGTGATTCTCTTCACTTTCAAATCCATTTCCAACTAGCTCAAAAACCTCTACAATCAGATATTCAAAAGATTAAAGCCAAGTAGACATCAATAATGGCCCCAACTTGGCCATTGGCAGTAGTCCTTTACTTCAAATGGCGATGAATCCAACCAATAGGAAACTAAGCTTACTCATGCAAAGGGAAAATGTCAACAGTAACACTAAAGACATGCATGTCTAGAACAAGTATTATCATATGCACTAAATTCAAGTCCACAACTAACATTTAAAGAATAAAATAATTAAAAATAAAATCTTTAATGAAATAAAAAATTATTTAATTTTAAGTTATATTTCAAATAAATTTTCAATATATTGAGATGTATTATGTCATTATTTTGTTTTGATTTATAATTGTGCAGTTATAAATTTTTTAGAACAAAATATATTAATTTTACAAAATAGATTTATATCAAATTACATAATTTATATTTTTTAATATAAAATTTATGATTTTATTAGAATATAATAGATAAATATTTTCTTCTTTATTATCATATTAATTTAATTTTTTAAATGAAAATATTAAATAATTATTTATTTATTTATTATTTTACTCTTATTTGAACAATACATTGCAATTGGATAAATATATTTATGCTAACATTGAGATTATTGCTTATATTAGTTGACTAGGTTTTGATTTTGTATGACATTATCATAATTCACGAATATGACAGTACATAGTTTGGATAAAGAAATATAAGCCAAACCTTATCTTGGAGAAAGAAATGCGCTTTTTTAGCCATATAAAGATAAAATAGTTGATTTTGAAGGAAGAGATACAAGATAAAAGAGAAACCATATAATTCAAAGGCACATAATAACTATCAAAATCAACTTGGACTTTCTATTTGGTTGTATGACTTTAATTATGTTGTCTTCATGGAAGGATATCATCCTCCTTAGCACATCCTTTTTATCTTTTAAAATGATATAATCCCCTTTTAAAGAACAAACTGAATGAAAATTTAATTTGCAATATGTACTTATCCATGACCAACATTGCAAAAAGTGATGAGAAAAATAACTTGGCAAAACTGGTGAAATGAAAATAGCAAAATGCAAGCGTACCTAACTTCACCGGTGAAAGCACCTCCTTTCTTGACCCAATTATTTTGTGTTGTAACATGGAAATCATACTTCAAAAAAGTTAATAGACAAATAAAATTAGTGCTCTTCTCTTTCCTTAGATTGGCGCAATTCTAGCAAAAAAAAAAAAAAAAGCCTTTCAGTAAGTTCATTGAACATATATATATATATATATATATATATATATATATATATATATATAT
>CATIWR010309259.1:0-24052 GCA_949677035.1 Omphalea diandra | reverse complement strand
CATTATGCACTAGTCCTTGTAGATGACTACTCTAGGTTCACTTGGGTATCTTTTCTAGCTCATAAGAATGATTCATTTGATGCTTTCAAAAGTTTTGCAAAAAGAGTTCAAAATGAAAAAGGTTACTTCATATCCTCTATTTAGATGTGACCATGGAAAGGAATTTCAAAATGAGTCATTTGAAAATTATTATTTAGAGAATGAAGTTTTTCATAATTTTTCAACTCCTAGAACACCCCAACAAAATGTGTTGTAGAGAGGAAAAATAGAACATTGGTAGAAATGCCTAGAACAATGCTCAATGAGTTTTCTTTACCAAATTATTTTTGGGCCGAAGCCATTAATACCTCATGTTATATTGCAAATAAAGTTTTCAAAAGACCAATTCTTAATAAAACATCTTATGAGCTTTGGAACGGTAGAAAACCTAAGATTTCATACCTTAGAGTATTTGGATATAAGCGCTATATTTTGAACACCAAGGATAATCTTGGGAAATTTGATTCCAAGATCAATGAAGGAATGTTCTTAGTTTATTCCATCACAAGTAAAGCATATAGAGTCTTTCACAAAAATACAATGGAAGTTGAAGAATATATGATGTTGTTTTTGATGAGTCTAGTAAACTTGATCTTGGGAAAGGTATTTTTATTGAAGATCTTATAGACGATCTTGAAAAGCTGGAATTGTATGATTCTACAATAAGAGTTGTTAAAGAAAAATAAGAAGGTGATTCATCAAGAGTAGATGAAGACCAACATCAACATTAATAAGAAAATGAGCCAAGACAAGATCTACCCAAAGATTGGAGATTCTCCAAGTATCACCCTAAGTATTGGTGATACTTCTAAGGGTGTAAGTACTAGATCTTAACTTTTGTATAATAATCTTACATTTGTTTCTCAACTTGAGCCAAAGTCAATTGATGAGGCTCTTGATGATGATAGTTGGGTACTTGCTATGCAAGAAGAACTCAATCAATTTGAGAGAAACAAGGTATGGGAACTTGCCCTTAGGCCTAAAGAACACCCAATTATAGGTTGTAAGTGGGTGTTTAGAAACAAGTTAGATGAGCAAGGTCTCATTACAAGAAATAAAGGTAGATTGGTTGCCAAAGGGTACAACCAAAAGGAAGGAATAGATTATGATGAGACCTTCGCCCCCGTTGCAAGATTAGAGGCCATTAGAATTCTCTTAGCATTTGCATGTCATATGAATTTTGAACTTTTTCAAATGGATGTGAAGAGTGCTTTTTTAAATGGCATCATAGAGGAGGAAGTCTATGTTGAACAACCCATTGGTTTTGAGTCTCATTGTTTTCCAAACCATGTTTTCAAATTGAACAAAGCCTTATATGGTTTGAAACAAGCTCAAAGAGCTTGGTATGAAAGGCTTAGTTCATTTCTCTTGAAAAATGATTTTGAGAAAGGAAAGGTGACACTACACTTTTTATCAAAAAACACAAGCATGATACATTAATCGTTGAAATCTATGTTGATGATATTATCTTTGGTGCTACTAATGAATCTCTTTGTAAGGATTTTACTAAGTGTATGACTAGGGAATTTGAAATGAGCATGATAGGAGAACTCAAATTCTTTCTCGGTCTACAAATCAAGAAATCCAAGGAAGGGATCTTCATCAACCAACCCAAGTATACAAATGAAATGCTAAAGAAATTTGAAATTGATGGTTGCAAAGTAGCTAAAACTCCAATGAGCAGTACCATCAAGTTAGATAAAATGAATCAGTTAAAGTGGTAGATGGAAAAAGATATTGAGGTATGATCGAATCTCTACTTTATCTTACTACTTCTAGGCCAGATATCATGTTTAGTGTTTGCATGTGTGCTAGGTTCCAATCCTCTCCTAGAAAATCTTATTTGAATGCTATTAAAAGGATCTTTAAGTATTTGCATGGCACATTACACTTAGGGTTATGGTATCCTAGGGATTATTCATTTAGTTTCATAGGGTATTCGGATGCAGATTATATGGGTAGCTTGCACTTCCAGGACTTGCCAATTCATAGGTGAATGCCTAGTTTCGTGGTTTATTAAAAAACAAGTATTGGTTGCCTTATCCACCACAGAAGCCGAATAAGTGGTGACGAGTTATTGTTGCACCCAAGTTCTTTGGATGAAACAATAATTGAAGGATTTTGGCAAAGTGGTTGATCACATTCCCATTAAATGCGATAACACAAATGCTATTAATCTCTCTAAGAATCCCGTCCAACACTTTAGGAGCAAGCACATAGACATTAGACATCATTTTCTTAGAGATTATGTGCAAAAGGGTGATGTTGTGTTAGAATTCATTGACACAAATCATCAACTAGCCTTTACCTTATGGATCACTTGATCCACATGAGTACAAAACCCAAAAGCTTATTTCTCTTGCCCTCCCACATAACAACCATCTACAGTTTTATTGGAGCACTTGATGAGGAGAAAGAGAAATTCCTCACCAAGAAGCTCTTTCACTCTCAAAACTTCCTAGACCTAACCTATCTTATAAATGCTAAGGCCATGCATCCGGACACATACATCTATGCCCTTGGTGTAATACGAGTGAAAAAGAGGGAAACCTCTCAAGCTTCCAAGTGAAAGATGCTTCAAATTAAAGAAGGCAACATACAAGTCCCTCCTTCTCAACCAAAAGCCAAGACAAAGTTGTCTCTTGCCACTATTGATCACAAGTTGGACAAGCTAATGAGGATGATGAAGAGAAGGTTCCTTTTCCTTTCACTTTTTCACAGTGATATGGTGGATCTCCAAGAGAAACTAGGAGTTCCTCCTTGCCATCTTTTGGACTTCACCGAATTTGAAGATATGCAAGATGAGGATGGCAACGAAGACTACGTTGAAGATGGAGACGAAGCCCAAGGAGCACAACAAGCATCAGAGACACCATCTTCAGGAGATGATTCTCCACTACTCTAGATTAGGGATCTTTGTATTTGTTTTTTCTTTTTCCTTATGTTTTTTTAACAAATATTGTGATCCCATAGTTATTAATATATACAACTTGTTTCTTTACAAACATTGCTATCTTATGTGATTGATGTTATTCTCTTATCCATTGCATTATGTTTGCTCCTTATAAATACTTATGCATGAATCTCTTTTTTCCCTTCTGTATCCTCTTTTTGATCTTGCCGAAGGGGGAGAGATTGTGAAAGGGACCAAAATAATAACTTGAAAAACTATAACATAAGTTGAGGGGGAGCAACATACTTATTGTTTTTATCAAATTCACCTTTGATTGAATGAATGATATACTTAGCAAATTTTGTCATAAGCATTCTTTGAATCATATTGCAATCCAACTTTACTTTCCTGCATCATTTTCACTTTAGGATCAATCTAAGTTGTTAAAATCGAAAAGGGGGAGATTATTGGACTAGGGTAGTTAACCCTAAGTCTTGGACCTCTTTTGATATTGACAAAGGGAATTGATCAATTCTAATGTTTTAATTTAGTATTGTTTTGCAGTTTTTTTTGTTAGCCTTTAAGTTGGAGGTTGGATAGAGATCTTAGTCTTCAAAGAATGTAAAATGACTTCTAAATCGCGACAACAATTTAAGATTCGCGATTACGATCCATTAGAAGACTTGCTAGGAAATCAGACAGATGAAATCGCTGAGTCATTCTCGACCTCGACTCATCCAAAAAAAGAACTCCAAAAGTAATAAACGAATTCACGGTGTAAGGCTTGCCTCAGTCGCGACCGCACATTTTGAAGTAACTCAAGATGCAATCAAGTCCATAATCATATCTTGATAAGTGTCCCAGGTACCGTTGGAAGTCAAAAATCGCGATGGAAACTTGTTGGTAGCGACTTTGAACCCAAAAAAAAAAAAGAACACTTTTGGTAGATGAATTTGCATCCTAAGTTGCGTCCTATGCAAGATAAATCGCAACAGCTACTTTTGGGAGCAGGTGAAAGGCAACGACTATATTTTTCTGGTGAACTAATTAGAAGTTGCCACATGGACTAGCCGTTAGACACAAACTGGGTTTTCCTTATGGATTTTGGATTTCGCGACCGCTAACGAGTAGTAGCGACTGCGAATTAAGACTGTCAAACATTTAATGCGAAAATCTATCTAACAAACTTTGATGATTTTGTACTAGTTTGATTGCAACGTCTCTTTGGTGGGTAGAGACCATAAATACCTCACCAAACAAATGTAAATGCAAGAAAATTGATAACTTTGTACCCAAACTCTTGAAAATTTTGCTACTCACTCTTTTTTATTCTTTATGTCATTGTTAAGTGTGAGCATAAATACCAATTATAATAGGTTATAGTATGAGCCTGTCAAAATACTAAGAGAGGTTGTTGTGTGAGCCTGTTAAAACACAAGTGTAAAGGTTGTTGTGTAAGCCTCAAAACACAAGTGTATAGATTGGTATGTGAGCCTTTAAAACACAAGTGTAAATGTTTGGTGTAAGCTTGAAAACACCTTTAAAAGATACTGGAACACCCAATTTCTAAGAATTTAGGAGTGGACATAGGGTTGTTTATACCCGAACCTATAAATTGTGTGTTTCCTTGCTACATATTTCTCTTCTCTCTTTTCAATTTTAATTTTTATACACCAATTCAACTCTCCCCTTCTTGGTGCCTAGGGCCAACACAAAACAACCGTTAGAAATAAAAAATTTTGAGGGTAAAGCATTTGCTGCAATCGCGACTCAAAGAAGGTGTTGTCTCCTCATCAAACAGAAGAATTTGCAGTCTCAATCATGCCCAAAATAAACTTAACATGCAATCGTAACTTTTGAGTAGTTGGCTGAACACAACGACTATATTTCTTAGACAACCAATAGGTGAAGGACACGTGGAGTAGTTGTTAAACACAAACCTGGTTCTCTATCACGATTTTTGGCTCCTCAGTATAAATTATAAATTCGCGACTACGAAAAGCTAGTAGTGACTATGACTTTCGCCTGACAAGCATTTAATGCAAAATATACCCAACACAACTTGGAGATTTTGGGGATAGTTTTTGAGTAACGTCTCTTTGATGGATGTTGGCTATAAATTCCCTACCAAATAGATGTAAATGCAAGAGACTTTCACTAATTGTAACCAAACTTTTGTCAATTTGCTACTCATTCTTTTTACTCTTCTTTATGTGTTGTTAAAAGTTTGGTGTGAGCAATAAACACCTTTGTAAGTAGGTTAGAAGTTAGCCTAGCATTCAAAACTCTTATAAGAGGTTGAAGTGTGAGCTTATCTCAAACACTTGTGAGAGGTTTTTTGTGTGAGCCTAAAAATAGAAGTTGTAAAGGTTTTGTGTGAGCCATAAAATACACTTGTATAAATTAGGTGTGAGCTTGAAACACCAGTTTAGTTGAGTGAAATACTCAACTGTGTAGAATTAGGGAGTGGACATATGGTTTGTTAACACCCCAACCACTATAAATTTCTTGTGTTGATTTTTCTATTCTCCTTCTTAGCTTCATAAACACCTTAACTTTCTTTTTAATTTTTAATCTCCCACCAATTCTACCCCCCTTCTTGGTGCACTAGACCAACAAGTGGTATCAGAGCCAAGTCTCAATCCAAAGCTTAATTATGTGAGTAAAGTTCATGGCACAAAAAGGAATCCACACTTACTTCAAGCCATATTTCGATGGATCAGAATATACACATTGGAAGTATAGGATGAAAATCTATTTGGATAATGATATGGTAGACCTCTAGGATATTATAGCAAAAGAGTGGAAGCCATCTACCAAAATGGTGGATGAAAGTAAGTAGTTGATCCCTAGAGATGAGTGGGTTGAAGCACATAGGAGATCCAATGGCATAAATAAAAGAGCAATGACAATCCTTCTAAGTTCTCTCTCAAGAGAAAAAATTAAAAGGGTTCAACATTGTCTTACTACTTATGGGATTTGGAAGGCTTTGGAGAGCTACCATGTTTGGAAGGCTTTGGAGAGCTACCATGAGGGTACTACCTTGGTGAAATCTAGCCAACTTGAAATGTATGTGATAGAGTGGGAGCTATTTATGATGAAGGAGGAAGAATGCATCACAGATATGCCAAATAGACTCATTGTAATCATTACAAACATGAAGAAGTTTGGGAGAGTTCTCACTAATCATAAGGTAAATTCTAAAATTCTAAAATCCTTACCTCTTGAAAGTTTAGTGCAAGAGTGTGTAGTATCCAAAAGTCTAACCCGAAGATACGAAATGTGCCAACGGATGTCCTAATAGGCAAACTCTTAACTCATGAGTTATCCTTGAAGAAGGATGAAGAAATGAAGAAAATGAGAGATCAAGGAGAGAAATTTGAAAAACCAGAAAGGAGGACCTTGACACTTAAGTCTTCATCAAAGAAGAAGGAAATTAAAGTGGCCTCAAGTGAAGAGGAAAGTGACAAAGTGGAGGAGGAGCTTGTAATTGTTTCTAGAAGAACAAAGGAGCTAATTAGAAAAGAAAAGAAAAAATAAACTTCAAGAAAGCAACTCCAACTCTTAAATAAAGATTGAGTGAAGTCACTTGTTATGAATGTGGCAAATAAGGCCACATCAAATATGACTGTCCCAAGTTGAAGAAGAAGATGAAAGGGGATAAAGAAAAAAGGAAAAACTTCAAAGCCACATGGGATGATAGCTCAAGTGAAGAAGATAAAGAGGATGAGGTTGCAAACCTATGCTTTATGGCTCAAGAGGATTCATCTAATAAGGTAAACTTTTCACCTCACTCTTATTCTGAGTTTGATGAGTTAGATGATATTGATAATGAGCTTTTAGAAGCTCTCGCATGAGATGTGATAAATATAAATTACAACTGAAAAATTACAAAAATAAGTGAACTAAATTAGAGGATGAGTTTAAATCCTTAAATAGTCTTGCAAGTGAATTGAGGGTTTTCAATGAAGAACTCAAGAGGTTTATTGAGAGTTTATCTAAGTCATCTTTATCCCTAACTTCATTAAGAAAAGAGAACGACTTCTTGAAAGGTGAAGTCATTGAGCTTATAAACTCTATTTCTAAGTTCCACAAAGGTAAGGGACCTTTGGAATACACTTATTATATCACAAAGACCTCCCTTAGTTAGGCATTGTATAGGCTTTAATAAAGCCTCTTCTTTTACACTTTCACTCACAACATTTATTAGAACCTTAAAACCTCAAACATTAAGTATTGAGGTGATTGGAAAGAAAAGTGTTCAAAGCACTAAACCATCATTGCCTAAGGGTAAAGGAAAGGTGCAATAAGGCTCAAGATCTATTTCTAAGAAGGCCAATCATGCATACGTGTACAATAAAAAACATGCTCGTTCAAACACATATAAAGAAATTACTTCTACACCCATTCATACATGTTCATGCTCACACACACATCATATTGGTATGAGAAAAAACCCCACTCATGCCAAGGTAATGCATAAGAGAAAGACACATAAGTCCAAATTCCAATGCCACTATTAGATGAAGTATGGACACATAAACATTTATTGTTATATTAGGAAGGCACACCTCAAGTTAGAGAATCCTTCAAAACGTAACCCTCTAAGACCCAAGTATGTTAGGGTACCAAAGCAAAGATGATTTACTTGTGTTGTGTAGGGTTGTTTGGCAGCCACCAATGAAGCAAATGATTGGTATATGGATAGTGGATGCTCAAAGCACATGATGAGCAATAAGAAGTTATTCATGGCTCTAAAGGAAAAGGAGGGTGGCAATGTTATATTTGGAAACAATGCCAAGGGTAAGGTAATTGGCATTGGGACCATTGGTAAGAATGGTTGTTCTTTAATTAATGATGTTTTACTTGTTGATGGCTTACAACATAACTTGCTTGGTATAAGTCAATTATGTGACAAAGGTAATAAAGTCACCTTTAACCCTAAAGAATGTCGAGTTACCACTTTGGTAGATAAAAAGGTAGTTTTCATCAGTGAAAGGAAGGGCAATACCTACCTAATTGACTTAGACAATTTGGCTAACTAATCCTTTAAGTGTCTTGTGTCTCTAATGAAGCTTGGCTATGGCATAAAAGACTTGGACATATTAGCATGAAGCTCTTACAAAGCTTATCAAAAGGAAAGCTAGTGGAAGGTCTTCCTAAGCTAAAGTTTTCTAGAGACAAGACATGTGGTCCTTGTTAAATGGGGAACCAATATCAATCTTCCTTCAAAACAAAGATCATTATAAGTACGTCTAGACCACTTCAATTAATTCATATGGACTTGATATGACCTACTAGGAGTGCTAGTTTAGGTGGAAAATATTATGCACTAGTCTTAGTTGATGATTACTCTAGGTTTACTTGGGTCTCCTTTCTAGCTCATAAGTATGATACTTCTGATGCTTTTAAAAGTTTTGTAAAAAGGATTTAAAATGAAAAGGGTTACTTCATTTCTTCTCTAAAAAGTAACCATGGAAAGGAATTTTAAAATGAATCTTTTGAATCTTATTACTTAAAGAATGAGATTTTTCATAACTTTTCAACTCCTAGAACTCCACAACAAAATGGTGTTTTAGAGAGGAAAAACAGAACACTAATAAAGATGGATAAAACTATGCTCAATGAGTATTCATTGCCAAATTACTTTTGGGCTGAAGGTATTAATACTTTGTGTTATATTGCAAATCGAGTTTTCAAAAGTCCTATTCTTAATAGAATTTCTTATGCGCTATGGAATGGTAGAAAGCCTAAGTTAGCATACCTAAGAGTTTTTAGATGTAAGTGTTATATCTTGAATACCAAGGATAATCTTAGGAAATTTGATTCAAAAACTAATGATTGTATTTTCTTAGGTTTCTCAACCACTAACAAAGCCTATAATAAGAGTTCAACGGTAGTTAAACAGTCTATGAAGATTGTATTTAATGAATCTAGTAAGCTTGATCTTAGGAAATGTTCTTTTATTGATGATCTTGTAGGTGATTTTAAGAAATTAGATTTAGAGCATACTTCAAGAGAAAAGGATGAGGATCATGATGAAAGCAAATCATCAAGAAAAGATAAGGAACCTCAACATCAACAAATGAAATCATCAAACCAGGATCTTCCTAAGGATTGGAGATTTTTCAAGTATTAGCCTAAGGACTTAATCATAGGTGATACATTCAAAAGTGTAAGTACTATATCATAACTCAATAATTTAGATAATAATCTTGATTTTGTTTCTCAATTTGAACCAAAATTTATTAATGAGGTTCTTGATGATGAGAGTTAGATGATTGCTATACAAGAGGAGCTCAACTAATTTGAGAGAAATAATGTGTGGAAACTTGATCCTAGGCCTAAGGAACACCCTATTATAGGTTGCAAATAGGTGTTTAGGAATAAGTTAGATGATCAAGGATTCATCATTAGAAATAAGACTAGATTGGTTGCTAAGGGTTACAACCAAAAGGAATGCATTGACTATGATGAAACCTATGCCCCGTAGCAAGGTTACAAGCAATTAGGATTCTTTTGTCATATGCATGCCACATGAATTTCAAACTATTTCAAGGGATGTCAAAAGTGCTTTTCTAAATGGTGTTATTAAGGAGGAAGTTTATGTTGAACAACCTCCTGGTTTTGAATCACATATTTTTCTAAATTATGTTTTAAAATTGAATAGAGCCTTTTATGGTTTAAAACAAGCTCCAAGAGTTTGGTGTGAAAGGCTTAGTTCTTTTCTTTTGCAAAATGATTTTGAAAAAGGAAAGGTTGTCACAACTTTATTTGTCGAAAGGCATAATCATGATACACTAATAGTACAAATTTATGTTGATGATATCATTTTTGGTGCTACTAATGAATCTCTTTATAAGGATTTTGCTAAGTGTATGACTATGAAATTTGACATAAGCATAATGGGAGAGCTCAAGTTTTTCCTTAGTCTATAAATCAAGCAAACGAAAGAAGGGATCTTTATCAACCAAGCTAAATACACAAAAGGACATTTTCAAGAAATTTGGCATGGAAGGATGTAAAGGAGCAAAAACACCAATGAGTGCCACCATCAAATTGGACAAGGATGAATTGGTAAGTCGGTTAATGAGAAAAGATAACGATGCATGATTAGTTCTCTACTCTATCTTATCGCTTTTAGACCTGATATTATGTTCAGTGTATGCATGTGTGCTAAATTTTAGTCTTGTCCTAAAGAATCTTATCTAATGCAGTTAAAAGGATTTTCAAATATTTATATGGGACATTACATCTAGGTTTGTGGTATCCTAGAGATTCTTCATTTAGCCTCATAGGTTATTCGAATATAAACTATGTTGGTAGTCTTTTAGATAGAAAAAGTACTTCTAGAACTTGCCAATTCATAGGAGAGGGTTTAGTGTCTTGGTTTAGTAAAAAATAAGTTTCGGTTGCCTTATCCACCACCGAAGCTGAATATGTAGCTGCAGATTATTGTTGCACCCAAGTGCTTTGGATGAAACAATAATTAAAGGATTATGGCAAAGTTGTTAATCACATTCCCATCAAATGTGACAACACTAGTGCAATAAATCTTTTCAAGAATCCCATCCAACATTCTAAGAGCAAACACATAGACATTAGGAATCATTTTCTTAGAGATCATGTCCAAAATGGTGATGTTGTGTTAGAATTCATAGACACTAATCATCAACTTACAAATATTTTCATAAAACCTCTCATTGAAGAAAGGATTAACTTCATTAAGAAAGAGTTGGGAATGCTTGATGGAAACTTCCTGAAGTGAAATGTGGATCTTTGTAGAATGCTTTTTGTATGTTATGTAATTCCTTGTTGAATGATTGCTATGGATGTTGTATGTGATATTTATCTCCTTGGATGTCTTAATTTTATGGCAATTGTGCTTCTCTTTTCCAATTTGCAAGAATTAGACATCAATATATTAAGTGGATCGTAACTTAGAAAGTTAAGTCTTATCCTTTCATGGTTATCTTTTCTGACTTGTAATTTATAGTTGCTATTCATTGATTCACGGTCGTGAATAACAAAAACTCATCATTCCACTGTTAACCATTAATTCGCGGCTGTGACTTTTATTCCTTACCTAGAATTTGTTCAATTTTTAAATGTTTTGACTATTGAACACATTGTTTTTCGAGGATTTTTTAATTTAGAATTAGCAATCGTGACTTGTAGGTCACGATTGGGAATTTGAGTAACTGCCATATATTTAAGTGATTTAATATATTTTTGACTATTTTTAGTCATTTTTATACCCTTTCCTGGCCTATATAAACCCTTCAAACAATGTTTCTTTTTACTCACTCATAATCTTAATCTCTCTTCTTCCTAACTCTAAAAAACCTTTTAATCTTCCTTCATTCTCAAGTGACCCCTAAGAAAGCCCCAAAAGTAGAGAAGGTAAGGCAGTAGCACAACATTCTAGACCACCGGCTCTACATATGATGAAAGGGATAACGAAAGAGGAAAAAGATACAAGGCAAATGCTTTGAAGATCATCCTACCAAACTAAATCCCTTTTGCTTTCCTTTTTGAGTCTCTCGGCATCAAAGACGATATCCACGCATTTCTATCAAATGTGGGATGGAATGAATTTATTTTTCATGATGAGCCCAGATATGAAGAGATCATGCGAGAGTTTATATGCACTGTGACTCTAAGTTGGAGACCAGAATCTCATGTCGGCTAATATGGGTTAGTATTTTGAGCCATTAGGGACCTATTTTCCATTACCTTTGAGCAAATTTCTCATCTTTTTAACCTTCAGGTTAGAGATGACATTCCGTTCATCATCTCCACTCTTGATGTCATCTACTCCGAGTTTTGGTTTGAAATTTCATCAAGACCAAACATGACCCTAAGACTTCATTGGCCAATTACATTCATACCCTACCTTTTTGGCTACTTTTTCATAACCTACCTTTTTGGCTACTTTATCGTATCGTCACCTTTTCTATTAATGTAAGAGGGGATGGTAACAAAAAAGTATCCCAAAAGGATCTTGCTTTCCTTTTTTGTCTTACCAAAAACAAGCCTATTCAAATTAATCGCTATCTTGTGGATCAATTGATCCATATTTGTACTAAGCCTAAGAGTCTGTTTCTTCTTCCTTCCTATGTCACTATCATCTATCGATACATCAGTGCTCCTAATGAGAAAATGAAAAATTCCTCACTAAAAAGTTTCTCCCTTTATAAAATTTTCTAGACCTATCCTACCTCATCATTGCAAAAGCTATTCACCCTGATTCTTATATCTACATTTTGGGTGCTTTTAGGGCTAAGAAACTAGAGACCCCCCAAGCCTCTAAAAGAAAAGGCTTGTCATCGAAAAGAGTGCCCAACCAGTTCCACCTCCCTAACCAAAACCAAAAACTACGATCACTCTTGCCTCTATCAATAGGAAATTAGACAAGATGATGAAGATGATTAAGAGACAGTTTTTCTTCCTCTCCCACCTACATAAGGATTTGGTGGACTTCCAAGAGAAAGTAGATGCTCCTCCTTGCCATCTTTCAGACTTTGAGGATTGGGAGGACACACCGAAAGAGGAGGCCAACCAAGAGGTTGAGATGGGTGATGAAGCTGAGGGTGGAGAAGAAAATGAAGCCATAGATGATTATGGAGACGATGACAGTTCTCCTATCTTTTAGTTTGTCTTTAAGGTTTATTTTTCTATTTTTCTTTTAAAGTTCTTGATGCAAAGCTTTTCATCCCATAAATTATTAAATAAATAAAAGTGTTTGTTTTATAATTCATTGTCTTAAATGTTAAGTGATTGTAAATTATATGTTATTTTTGTTATTTTGCTCTTTATGATTACTTTATCTTAATTTATGCACCTCTTTTACTCTCTAATATTTACCCTCTTTTTGATCTTACCAAAGGGGGAGAGAATAACATTGAGAGAAATCAAAAAGGGGGAGATTGTTGGACTAGGTTGGTCAAACCTAAGTCATAAGCTTTTTTGATCTTGACAATAAAGATTGATCAGTTCTAATGCTTTGATTCAAGTGTTGTTTTATAATTTATAAGTTATATTTTAATTGGAAGTTGGATGGAAGTCAAAATCTCCATCTTTAAGAAGAACATCCAAATTTAGTATCCCCTATATTGCGACTGTGACCTTGCTTTAAGGATGAATGGAGCTAGGACAGAGGAATTTGCTGGCGAATTCGCAGCCACGACTCAATTGAAGGGAGCTTAGATTATTCATTGAGGAATTCATAGTGGCATTCGAGTCTTGAGTCGCGACTGTGAATTTCTTTATAACAAAGGAGGGAACCAAAGCCATAGCCACAACATGCCAAGTGGCTAAGGCAAATGTTGGAAATCAAAAATTGCAAGGGCAAAGTATTTTTCGCGATTGGGACTCAAAGAAGGTGTTGTCTCCTTACCAAACAGAAGAATTCGCAGTCTCAGTCCTGCCCAAAAGAAAGTTAACTCGCGACCACAAATTTTAAGTAGTTGGCTAAACACGATTATATTTCTCGGATAGCCAATAGGTAAAGAACACATGGACTAGCTGTTAGACATAGAACGTGGTTCTCTATAGCATTCTTCAGCTCCTCAGTGCAAATTGAAAATTTGCGACCACAAAAAGCCAATAACGACTGTGACTTCTGCCTGATAAGCATTTAATGCAAAATCTGACTAGCACTACTTAGAGATTTTGTGATAGTTTTTGACTAACGTCTCTTTGATGGATGTTGGCTATAAATTCCCCTCCAAAGAGATGTAATGCAAAAGAATTTCACTAATTATAACAAACTCTTGCCAATTTGCTACTCATTCTTCTTACTTTTGTTTATGTGTTGTTGATTATTTGGTGTGAGCAATAAAAATCTTTGTAAGTAGGTTGAGAGTTAGCCTAGCATTCAAAACTCTTATAAGAGGTTGAAGTGTGAGCCTATCCAAACACTTGTGAGAGGTTTTTTGTGTGAGCCTAAAAACATAAGTTGTAAAGATTTTATGCAAACCATAAAACACAAGTGTATAAGTTAGGTGTGAGCTTGAAAACACTAGTTTAGTTGAGTAAAATATCTAATTGTGTAGAATTGAAAGAGAACATAAGGTTTGTTAACACCCAAACCACTATAAATTTCTTATGTTGATTTTTCTCTTGTCCTTCTTAACTTACAAAACACCTTAACTTTCCTTTTAATTTTTAATCTCCCACTAATTCAACCCCCCTTCTTAGTGCACTAGGCTAACAAACAATTAATGGATCTAGAGAACACTTAATTAAATATGATTTTTAGTTCTATATTATGTATAGATCTATCTATGTTGCCTTATGCTATTTGGTATTATAGGTTAACTTTCATGTACGCCATAAAAATTAGAACTTTATTTAAGTTTGCCTTAAAAATAATACCTATTAAGAGGTTGAAAAAAAATCAAATTATTACTTCAAGTTATCATTAGATAGTAGCATAGGAAAGGAAAAAAAAAAGCAACTTACTAAAAGATGCTTAATGGATAAACAATTATGTATGATTAGCTATGGCATTTAAGCTACAGCTATTGGTCGGTTTTCTCTTCAAAATTTGCTTTTGTTCTGCTTCTTTCCTAGCATTAATTATATGTAATTTTCTTTGATGATTTTTATTCTATTCTATTAGATCTCTAAAGATATGAACTAACCTTTTTTCCTTATTAAATTATAGATAAGATGGTATTAAAATGCTTTACATGTTGAATTAAATCATATGATTAAATGTGTTGGCCCAATACACGAATCAACTTCAATAATTCTAATTTAGTACTATATTAACATTTGAGTCTTTTATTCATTTAGCATAGAAATACTGACGTGTGCAACCTTTTCCTTGAATGTTCTTTTGAAAACACACACACATACACAAACACACACCTATCTTGCTATATTTTCATGTATCTTTTCAATTGATAATTATTGCTCAACATATTTAATATGACCCTCCCTTAGCTTTAAACCATAGACATCAGAGAATGATAGGAGCTAGTTTTACTATTTGTTAAATGTGTTGGAGCTAGTAAACCTTTCCATGTGGCCACTTTTCATAATTATAACAATTGCTAAGTTCATAATTTATTGCTATTAAATTAAACATATGTTTTAAACAATGTTTATATCTTATATTGTTATTAATAAAGAGTCACTCTATTTTATTTTTATTTAGTGCACTATAATTTCTTATATACTCTAATTGGCCTTTGTGTACCAAGAAGGGAGGGGAGGGGGGGGGGGGGGGGGCGGGGTGGGTTAAATTGGTGGGTAATTTAAAATTTTGGAAGGAAGGTAATTTATTTACGGTTTAGAAGAAGTAGAAGAAGAATAGAATACACAAGGATTTGTAATGGTTGGGTATTAACCAACCCTATATCCACTCTCTAATTCTTCTAATTTGGTGTTCCACTAATGTGAAATGGTGTTTTCAAACTACCTAACTTTATAACTTGTGTTTTGTAAAGGCTCACACACAACCTAACAAAATATGTTTTCAAACTTGCACTTAACTTTATAACACTTGTGTTTTGTAAAGGCTTGCACACAACCTAACAAGTATTTCCCAAGGCTAACACTCGAACTTATACAAGAGTTTTCTATTGGCTCATTCTCAAGCTTAATCCCAAAGGGTGTTTAAAGCTCACACCAAACTTCTTACAACTCAATAACAAAAAGAGTAATTAGGAGAGAGAAAATTGAGAAATAAATTTGCATGAGTTTTGCCTTAGTAAATGTTATTCTCTTTCATTTATGTCCATTTGGTGGAGTATTTATAAGTTATACCCACCAAAGAGACATTAAAACAAAATATCTGATAATGTAGCATTTAATGCTTGTCAGACATAGGTTGCGGTTGAAACATTCATGTTGTGGTTGCTACTCATGTTTCACTTTGGAATTTACGTGGTCCGGTCGAGATTATCAACTTATGTCTAATGGCTAGTACATGTGGCAGCACGAGATTATATCTTTAATAAAGTATCTGTTGGCACCTCATTTTATGCTTCAATGATCTCAGTGGTGATGGATAGGCCGCAGTCACAACAATGATAGTGGTTGAGACTCATGGAATGTAAACTGGACTATTAGTTTTGGAAGATGTATTGCGGTCACCATAATACTATTGCGGTCGTGATATTCAAATAGATAAATGGCTTCATGACCACATGGAAGTCTTTGGTTGATCAACAGGGGAGAGTCAATGACGGTTTGAGTGCCATGATCTAGACTTTTACAGCAAAACCAATAACTAAATTTTTTTTTAAGTTTTGCCATCGTTGTGGCCGAGATTGAACAATAGCAGTCGCTACTTTTTAATGAACTTTGGTTTTCTTCTTCATTTAATTTCCAAATAATATTCTAACTCAATTTCTATCATCATAATATTTAGATAAGATGATTAGTACCTTCAAATCTATATTATCAAGATCAAAAGATAGTTTTGACATCGGTTTGACCAACCTAGTCCATATACTCTTTTAGTATGATATTTGTATAATGATTTTGATATTATTTCATTCACATTTTTAGGTATAAGTTATTCATTATTAGATAAGTATGGCTCGCTTAAGTTTGGCCACATGGAAATTAATGATGAAGAAGAAAATTGGTTGTTGTATTTTCACAATGTTTAGAGATATTACATATGTTAAGTTGGTTTTTTCAATTATATTGTAGTATAATGGTTTCACATGCCCAAAGTTGTTTAAAAGCAAAATGTACCCATGAATTTTTCTTAGGAAGAAAGATAATGAATGAGTTAGTGTATAAGAGTGATGACACTAACAAATCAAATTTTAGGATGAATAGATTTGCATTTGGTAATTTATGTTATATGCTTGAACATGAAGGGGTTTAAAGGGCCCCAAACATATGATGATAGTTGAATAAGTAATGGTGTTTTTACATGTGTTAGTACATCATGTTAAAAATAGAACCATACAAGTAAGATTTAAGCGATCGGGAGAAACCCTTTGTAGGCATTTTGGGGATGTCTTGAAAGTTACCATTCATTTGTGAGGATGCTTACTTAGAAAGCCACAACAAATTCCTCATAACTCAACAAATAAGAAATGGAAATGGTTTAATATGATTTTGTATCTACTATATTGTTTGATAAAGAAAAATCATGAATAATTCATATATTATCTTCCTTTTTTAGAATTGTCTTAGAGTTTTAGATGGAACATATATTTAACTCCAGATGGCACATATATTTAAGTCCATGTGCTTGTTAAAAATAGACCTTGATATCGATCATAGAAAGGTAAAATTATGACTAATGTGATTGGAGTTTGTTTACAAGATATCCAATTTATTTATGTATTGATTGGACAAAAGGGATCGACTGTCCATGGTCGAGTGCTTCGAGATGCTATAACTAAGAAAAATGGTTTAAAATTTCCTCATGGTGAGTGATATTATTTAAAATGCGCTATGATAGAAGCCTTAAGATAAATAATAAATTTTTAATAATTATTAATATGTGATAATATAGGACATTATTTCCCTGTTGATGCTAGATACACAAATTGTGAAGCATTTCTTACACCATACAAAGGGCAAATATATCACTTAAATGATTGGATAGAAGGACATCGACCTACTACTCACAAAGAATTTTTTTTTAATGTGAAGCATTTATCAACAAGAAATGTGATTGAAAGATGTTTTGGGGTACTTAAATTGCATTGGTCAATTGTTAGGAGTCCTAGCTATTATCCCATCAAGACTCAATAGCATTATTATGGCTTGTTGTCTTTTTCATAATTTTATAAAAAGAGAAATGCCTATTGATGAGATGGAGGATAAATTAGATAGAAAAAGATCACAAGGGCGAAGATTTAATAAAGTAGATGATGCCATTTCATCAGTTGAAACATCAAACGAATGGAGTTCTTGGAGAGATAATTTGGCAATAGATATATATAAAGAGTGGAAACTTAGAAGATAGACAAATTATACTTTTATTAATTTGATAATAGATATGTGTCTATAAATATTACTTTTCTTTTTTGGCACCATATGGTTACTTGTATACTTTTCTTAATGAGATGAAGTTACATAAGAGAGGCAGACATATCAATCTCTTGATTTACTATATGGTTATAGACTTATGGATATGATACTTATTAATTAATGTATCAATAATTTTTTTAAAATTAAATTACACTCTACTTGGTTGGAGGGAAATGAGAACTTATATACTTGATGACATTTATTTATATTAATTGTGTGTTTTTTTTTTCATGTAGCACTATCAACTAGGGGTGGGCACTTTTTGATTCAAGTCAAACCACAACAACTTAGAAAGTCGATTTAGTTTATTCAGTAATTTGATTCAGTTCGGTTTGAAAATTTAAAAATTTAGTTTTCTCGATTCAATTCGATTTTTATGTTTTAGGATTTTGGTTAACCAAATTGAATAAAACTTTTAGTTAAACTACATCATTTTATGTTTATTAGTAAAGAGAAAACCTAATCTTTTAATCCATCTTCTTTTATTGTTCCTTCATTTCACGTTATTCTCACCTCATCCTCTTTTTTCCCTCGCATCATCATTCTACCAAACCTCACCCTAGACTCTCTCTCTAATCCATGCTACCTCATCCTCATCACACCTCTCTTATCCCTTTTGCATGGTGCAAGTTGCACCTCTCATCTCTGCCAAGTGAACCATTATAAGTCGCATCTCTCTCATTGGAGTAGCTCCTTTATCCTCATCACAACAACTCATAATCCTCATCGCAATGTAATAGCTCCCTTGTTGGCATATCCATATTTACATTTCAATTCCACATATCTATATTCAAGTGCATTTGAACACTAGCAAAATTCAATGTTGACATTGTTTTTATGAATTCACTATATGGGTTCACAATATGTTTATCATACATTGATTTAACATTGTTGCAAGGTACACATATGATAACATAGAATATGAACAACCTTTTTTTAGATGAATGAATCTTTCTTTTTATATATGAGATAATTGATTATGAGTGCCAGTGTTATATCTTAACATGTAGAGTTGTAACTAAACCCCTTTTTTTTTTATCACGACAAATTATAGTAGCATCTATCTATTCCTTTTAGTATTTAGGTTAATAGTCCAAATATTCTAATGATTTTTTCTTTTTTTATGATTGTTAGCTTTGGTCTAATTCATTGTTGCAAGATTACTGACTAGTATATCTTCATTTTTTGGCAGGGAGGTTTTGTCCTAGATATGAGAGTGCATTTTATTACAGGATTAAGAATGATGATCTCATACTTTTAATGTAGCTGGATGAAAATTAGTATTCATGATTCTTCAAATAGCTTTTTCATCCTTTTATTGTGAATAATCTTTTATTGATTTTAACATTACAAACTTCTATTTGATCTTTAGAAACACTTGTATTGTAGTCATACTGAGTTTTATATTAATGGTACTTCTATTGTTATTTTCTTTTCATATTCTTATACTTTAGTGGGCTAACGAGCTCTTAAAGTTTTATTTACATGTGCATGTTTGTCTATATAAATTCTTGAAATTATTGAACTCCTAAAAGTTGCTCATAAGTTTTAATAATTTCACTATATATATTAAGAAAAAAATGTACACCTTTTTTCAAAAAAAAAAAAAAGAAATGTACATATATTATATAGTTTTATTCTGGATAGGCTACATACATCAGGTATAGAAGATATGAAATTGAGTTTGATAAAAAAAAGCCCAATAATATTAGGTCTTAAATGTGCCCAAACTGAAAAACCAAAATATGCCAAAACTAAAAAACCAAATTGAAACAAACAAAATATTTCAGTTTTGTTTGTGTTCGGTGTTACATATAATTCGGTTCAATTTGATTTTGAAAGTACACAATTTGATAGAATCGATTAGGTTTGAACTGAATGTCTGCCCCTAATATCAACTTCAAATTCTATTAGACCAAAAAGACTAGGAACAAATAAAAGATTTAATCATACGATTAGGAACCCAAGCTCATTGAAGATGTTATTGAATTGTATAACACTTGAAGATTTAAAGCTGACCGTGGTTTCAAAGTTGGCCATTTCTAATAGTTGAAGATATTCTTGAAGCAAAATTGCCAGGATTTTGAATTAAAGCAAAGCCATACATTGAATAAAAAAAAATGAGAACTTTTAAAAACCATTTTTATGTTGTCCATAACATGTTAGCAAGTAACAATTATAGTGGATTTGGTTATGATTCAGTTCAAAAATGTGTGACAGCAGAAAATGTAATTTGGGAAGAATATTTAAAGGTAAGGTTCTATCATTTCTTTTTCTTTTTACTCCATAAATTTGAATTTTTTAAGTCATTCATACATGTGTATGTTTATGTAGAGTCATCAAAAAGCTAAGCCATTCAGTTTTAAGGCATTCTCCTCTTATGATGAGTTTTGTGTGGTATTTGGGAAAGCTCGTTTCAGTGGTAAAGATGTTGAAGCTCCTACAAATATTTTGGACGAGATAGAGAATGAGGTGATGAATGATGTTAATGAAATGTGTCTATTGATCAAAGTGAAAATTCTACTTTCTTTGATAGATATGAAGATGGCTCTAAGGCAAAAAGAGTAAAAGTGAAAACATTGCCTGTTTTTCTAAAGTAATTAAAACATTTGCAACTATTCTAGGAACAAAAAAGGCAATTGATAGGCTTATTCTAGCATTGGAAGATGTTGATGGTAATAAGAAAAGATTGATGATGAATAGTAAATTGACAAAACTACCCAGTCTTCCTATGTTTGAACAACATAAGGCAACAAGAAAAATTGAATGTCATCATGAAACTATTGATATTCTCTTCACCATTCCTGATGATGAAAAAGAAATTTTGGTGAAAGCTTAATGGGCATATTTGAGTATTTTGGTGAAAAAGAAATAACTCTTGTGTTTTAAGAACTTCTGGTTTGGTTATGTTTATTTTAGTAGCATAAACTGCATTTAGACTTAATATTGAATGAAGTTTTATCGTGATAATAGTAGACTTGTAAGGCTAAGTTTTATTTTTAATTGACATAAGATGCGTATTATAATATTTATGATCTATTGAAAATGAGCGTTATTTTTTATATTAATATATTGCTTGAGGAATTATGATGTTAATAGACCTAAATAAAAATTATTTTTTCTTACAAATAATATTTAGTTATTTTTTTATAAATTATTTAATAAATAAATTTTAATTTTTTAATACTAGTGTGATTTTTATATTATAATAATTGTGGATATATTATTATTTAAAAATTAAAAATAAAATTAATAAAATTTTCATTTAATTACATGTATATAATATAACTAGATATAAGAATGTAATGGTCATGTTGGATTAGGGTAGTTAACCCTAAGTCTTGGACCTCTTTTGATATTGACAAAGGAGATTGATCATGTCCAATGTTTCAAATAAGTATTGTTTTGCAGCCTTTAGCTTTTATCTAAATTGGAAGTTGGATGTAGCTCAAAAATCTTTAAGTATGAAAAGTGACTTCTAAATCGCGACCGCTACTTTGTATTCACAACTGCAATATGTGAAGAAGCTTACTAGAAAGCGGACAGACGAAATCGTGGAGCTATTCTTGACCGCCAATTCATCCAAATGAAGGAGTCCAAAATTGGTAGACGATTTCGCGGTGTGTGTCACACCCTAGTCGCAACCTTGAATTTTGAAGTGACTCAAGAGGGAAGCAAGTCCACAATCATGACATGACAAGTGTCCCAGCAGACCGTTGGAAGTCAAATTTCGTGGAGGCATCTTGTTGGTAGTGACCGCGAATCGTGAAGAAGAAGACGACCATTTTTGGCAGACGAATTCGCGTTCTCTGTCGCGTCCTGTATAAGAAACCTTGCTACCATGACTTATGAAAGTAAGTGAAAGGCAACAACTATATTTTCTTGGTGAACTAATCAGAAGCTGCCACGTGGACTAGCCATTAAGACACAAATGAGATTTTCCTTCAGGAATTTGGATTTTGCAACCGCTAATGAGTGGTAGCGACCGCGAATTGAGACTGTCAAACATTTAATGCAGAATCTGTCAAGCATGTCTCAAAGATTTGATGAGCTATGATATGCAACGTCTCTTTGGTAGAGTTTGGGTATAAATACTCCACCAAATAGCCATGAATGAGGTTGCTAAGAAATTTATCACAAGTAATTAAAGCTCTCAATCTTTGCTACTCATTTTTTTTAATTTTCTTTATGAAATTGTAAGTGTTAGGTGTGAGCATTAAATACCAAGTTGTAAGGTTGTAGTGTGAGCCTGCAAAAACACTTCAAGATAGGTTTAAGTGTGAGCCTAGTGAAACACTTGAGTGAGGTTATGTGTTAGCCTAAAAAAACACATTGTTGTAAGGTTGTGTGTGAGCCATCAAAACACAAGTTGTACAAGTTGGGTGTGAGCTTGAAAACACCTTGAGATAGTGAAATACCCAATTGATAAATTAGGGAGTGGACGTAGGGTCGATTATACCCGAACCACTATAAATCGTTGTCTCCATTCTACACATTCTTCTTCATTTCTTCTTTGTTTTTGAAATTTTTATACACCAATTTAACCCCCCTTCTTGATGTCAAGGGAGAATAAGTGGTATCAGAGTAAGGTTTTCATAAGTCAAACCTTTATTGGGTGAAACAAGATCATGGCACAAGAAGCAATCTACTCACACCTAAGGCCATATTTTGATGGAACCGACTATACTCATTGAAAGTATAGGATGGAGATCTATCTTGACATAAATGTGGTGGACCTTTGGGATGTGGTGATCAAGGAATGGAAGCCTCCTACCAGAGTTGTGGATGGCAATGAAGAATTAATCCTAAGGGATGAATGGGTTGAAGCTCACCGAAGGTCAAATGGCAAGAACAAGAGGGTAATGGTCATTCTCCTAAGCTCACTTTCTAAAGAAGAGATTGGGAGAGTGCAACATTGTCAAACCACACATGCCGTATGGAAGACTCTAGAGAACTATCATGAAGACACAACTCTAGTGAAGTCAAGCAGTTTAGAGATGTATGTCACCGAATGGGAACTCTTCATGATGAAGGACAATGAGAACATTATGAAAATGACAAACCAACTCTTGTCCATTGTCACCAATATGAAGAAGTTTTGGAAGAACACTCATAAATTATGAGGTAAACACTAAATCCTTAAAACTCTTCCACTTGACAAATTTGGGGCTAGGGTGTGTAATATTCAAGAGTCCAATCCGGAGATTGGAAAGGTCCCAATCGATGTACTCATTGGCAAGCTCTTGACTCATGAGTTGGCTATTTAAAAAGATGAGCAAATGAAGAAGCTAAAGGGCCAAGGTGAAAAACTAGAAAAGAGAACCATGGGTCTCAAAGCTTCAACAAGAGAAAAAGACGTAGACCTCTCCTCAAGTGAAAAGGATAGTGATAAAGAAGGAGAAGAGTTAGCCATGCTCTCAAGGAGAACCAAAGAGTTGATAAGGAGAAGAAAAGAAAGAAGAGTCTTCAAGAAATCTACCCAAAGTCCGAAAGAAAGAACAAATGTTGTCACATGCTATAAATGTGGCAAATAAGGACACATGAAGAATGAATGTCCAAAGATAAAGACTAAGAAGAGATGGGAGAAAGAAAAGAAGAAAAACTTCTCTGCCACTTGAGATGATGACTCAAGTGAAGATGAGGAAGAAGAAGAGGAGGCCAACATAAGCTTCATGGCACTAGGGGACTCTTCACAAGAGGTAAGTACATCTTCCCACTTCAATTCTAATTATGAGGTAGATGATATAGATGAAGAGCTTTTAGAAGCTCTAACTATGAGGTGTGACAAGTATAAGTCATAAGTTAAAACTTATAGGAAGAAGTGTTCCAAACTAGAAGATGAGTACAATTCTCTAAATGAGCTTGTAAATGAATTAAGGACTTCTAATGAAGAACTCAAGAAATATGTTGAAAAATTATCTACATCATCTTCTTCCTTAGCCTCACTTAGAAAGGAGAATGACACTCTTAAAGAAGAAATCATTGAGCTTAGAAGCTCAATCTCCAAATTTCATAAAGGAAAAGACGCTTTAGATACTCTTATTGTGTCACAAAGATCACCTTTAATTAGGCATGGTCTAGGTTTTAATGGAACACCCTTTACATCTA
>CATIWR010309196.1:0-14298 GCA_949677035.1 Omphalea diandra | reverse complement strand
ATATATATATATATATATATATATATATATATATATATATATATATATATATATATATCTTTTCTCTATATATCCATACATCCTCTCAATGTTGCATCCAATAAGACTAGTTAGGTAATTGACAGTGGTGCCACTATTCATGCTACATCTCGAAGAGAATTCTTCTCATCTTACAAAGTAGAAAATTTTGGCACAGTTAAGATGGGAAATGATAGTCCATCAAAGGTTATTAGCAAGGGAGATGTTTGCTTGGAAATAGAGAATGGAAAATTTGATCTCTGTAGGCAAGCTTGATGATGTAGGTTTTTATAGTACTTCTTCAATAACCAATGGAAGCTCACCCAAGGTTCCTTAATGGTGGCCAAAGGTACAAAGCATGAAACTTTATATGTATGTAAGCAAATCTCTCTAATGAGATAGTTAATACCATGGGGAAAGACAGTGTAGTTGAATTATGAAATAGGTGATTTAGCCACATGGGTGAGAAAGGAATGGCAAGTCTAGCTAGGAAGAAGATGTTATCCAAAATGGATAAAGTGCAATTGAAGACATGTGTTGATTGTCTAGTAGGACAACAAAACAGAGTTGTTTTTAAGAGCTTCCCACCTTCTAGAATGAAGAATGTCTTGGATCTGATTCATTTAGACTTATATAGACCAATGCCAAAGTCACTTAGTGATGCTTAGTAATTTTTTGATTTTCATTCATAGTCATTCAAGGAAAACATGGGTGTATAGTTTAAAGATAAAATATTAGGTGTTAGATGTCTTCAAATAGTTCCATACCCCAATCAAGAGACAAATAGGAAGAAGCTGAAGTGCATTCTAGGGTAATACATTGGACCATTTCATGCTTACTGCGAAGAGCATGTATTCAACATCAAACAACACCTTTAAAAACATAGTAGTTGAATAGTTTGGCTGAGAGGATTAACAAAACTTTGATGGAGAGAGTTAGATGTTTACTCTTACGTGCAAAGTTGCCTAAGGTCTATTAAGGTTAAGCTTTACACACAATTGCACACTCGTTGAATCTTTCACGATGTATCCCTTTAAAGTTGGATCTTTTAGAAAGAGTATGGCAAGGAAAATAATTTTTTTTTTTATGATCATTTATGGATCTTTGTTGTAACACATTTGTGCATATCCCTAAGGATGAGAGATCTAAGCTTGATGCCAAGACACGAGGCCAAGAAAGGATGTTTTTTATGATCATTTATGGATCTTTGGTTGTAACGCATTTGTGCATATCCCTAAGGATGAGAGGTCAAAGCTTGATGCAAAGATACGATAATGTATCTTTGTTGGCTATGGTCAAGATCAATTTAGTTATAGACTTTATGATCTAGTTTAAAACAAGCTTGTTAAAAGCTATGATACTGTGTTTGTTGAAAATGAGACCATTGAAGATATTGACAAGATGAAGAAGAATGTTTCTAATTCCAATGGTGATTGAACCACATTAAATTGCTAGTGTTATTTTTGTTGATTATTATTTTTATTTTTACACTGTTGTTATCTTTATACTCACTGTGCCCAATATTTATATCCATGTCCTTTACCTTAAAAGAACTGTCTACAATGCTTTTTAATGGAAATGCAAACTGAAAGTGAAAAAAAAAATGTAGCATAAGTTGAAACTACTTGTAAGATTGACTTAATCAAAGTTCTTCTTTTAGTCAAAGAAAGCTTCAACACCTTCCATCCTACAAGTTTACTCTTTATACGATCAAAAATATAATTGACATTATTCTTGGTAACCTTCCAATGAAGAATAGGCACAACCAAATATCGCCTAAGATTATTTATACTCTTGAAATCTCTGATAGAATTAATACTTTTAATAACCTGCCTATCCACATTCCAAAAGTAGTATAAAAGAGTTCTAGATATATTCACCTTCTAGCCTAATGCCTTATAAAGAGCTCCTCACACTTCATTTAAAACTAGAATTTGTTGGCATTGCAAAGAAAAGATGGATAATAAAGGGACTACCTTTACTCATTTGAATGGGTTTTCTTCATTTAATTTATGCATGATTTGCAATGGCAGCAATGTATGCATTACTTTGCATCACTTCAAGTTTATGAATGGGTTTAAAAAGAGGAGATCATTATTTTGCATGGCAAAAGGGATTCGATAGTTTGTATTATTTTAAATACGAGACTTTATCTGGGTATTCATTGAAATAAATATTTCATTGATTCACAATCAATCAACATATATAATTAATTCCAGTTTTAAAGTCATTTTTAAATAATTATTTGCTTAGTTTTAAACAATTATTTGTCATTCATCAAACAATTATGTATAATACAAACACATATCATCATTTTATATTATGATATAAAAAATTGCTATATAAAAAAATCTAAATAGCAAATTAAAAAAATTAATTATCATATAGAAAATTTTCTAGAGAGCAAATTAAAAAAAAAAAAAGTAAAAAGTAAAAAATTCTAAATAGAAAATTAAGATTATTTAAAAAAAATTTGAACAAAAAGTTAGAAAGTCCTAAAAAGTAAAAATTATAAACAACTTCTAAATAGAAGATTAGAAAATCTAAAAAACAAAAATTCTAAATAGATGTTAATATTTAAATTAATTCTAGTAAATATTTAAAATTTTTAGTATATAAGAGCAAGCAACATTACAATAAATTGTTAAAAATTATTTCTTTCAAATTTAATAAATTTTCCCTTAAAATTATATCACACAATAATGAATCAATAAATAATTTTTTTGTTATACCTACCTCACATATTTATATATAATTAAAATTATTTATCAATTTTATTTTTTATTATGAAATACCTAATATTATTTATTTGATTGGCCGTTAGAAATTATTTTGTTCAAATTTAATAAAGTTTCTTTTAAAAATGTGTCATGCAAGATCGAATATATGAATTAATATACAATTTTTTATTACAACTACTTATAAAATTTGAGAAATTTATTTTATTATTTTATCTAGTTAACAATAATTTTTGTAAAATAATAATTAATCCTTCAACTAATTATTTAATAAAAAAATATTAACTTATTTAAAATTTATTATTATAATTATATTGCATAACTGTCGGATTCGCGACTACCGGTCATACTGAAATCATGGCTTCATGATTTTGATTGTGTTTTGCTCATGATTTTGAATAAAAGAAGAGCATTATAAAGGGCAATGCTTTTAGTTAATAATAATTATCCTCATGATTTTGATTGTGTTTTGCTCTATCAAGAAAGTCAGCTAAGGGACAATTTTATTGATCTTGTATGGAGATTGAGAGAATTTAAACCCACTAACTTTTCTAACTTTTATTAAGAGACATTTGAAAATGGACATGGCATTCACATAAGCTCTCCATTATAGAGATTAATTACTTATCAAGATTCGATTTTCTGGTTTTTGGTATAGCAATAATAAAATTTCCAAAAACTTATCATTCTTGGTTCGGATTCAAGAGACTAGAAAACACATTCAAGGTAAGTAGATTATAGAGCTTGATGGACAGAACAATAGTATAGTAGACACCATCAAGCACAAGAATATACTAAACTGCAGCATAAACTTATTACCAGATATCATCAGATATAGTTTCAAGATTCCAAAATTTTGACTAGGCTTGAAAATGCATAGGGAAATACTTGAGAGATTATATTAAAGCAAATTTCTATGATAATGAGGTCATGAGACCATCATAGGATGTCTACTTCGAAAATTGTTCCTCTATGAGATTCTAAAACATGAACACGAAATTATCCATTCAATGTCTGTATTAAGTCTTGAAATCCCCCTTTGAAATCATGTTTTCCATCGCATCCTAAATTTATGGGAAAGAAATATACACTAACCCAAAAAAAAAAAAAAAAATGAAGGGAAAAATGATGAGAAAAACAACATAACAAGCTTCTGGAAAGATAAGCTATAGGTCCTAAACCAAACATTGCAATCAAAAGTGAATTTGATCATGTATTTCACGAAAAATATTTTTCAAAAAAAATATTTTCTGCATTTTTCTTTATTTAGTGCATCTAAAAAAATTGATTAATGAAAAATATTTTTCTTATAAAAAAACTGTCATTTTTGAAGATGAAACTCATTTTTCGAACTTTGACAAACTCATCCAAAAAAATTAAATCATATAAATACATTTATTAGTATTGATCATTCTTGACTATCAACACCCGTTATCGATTATTGTTGCCTATAGTAATCATCCAATATGAATAGTGTTAGTATTTAAGTTATGTACACCATTTTATTAGTTGGAAGCGTGTCGCACAAGACTTGATGGTATAACAGAATTTTGTAGTTAGTTAGCTAATATTCTTTTGTATATATAGCTAATATGAACTTAAGAAAAAACACGAGTTCATTAATAAAAATTCTTTCCTTGTTTCTCTGTTATTGCTTCTAGAGATTTCTACTTCTAGGTTCCATGGATATCTGTATCATGATCTTGAATATGGTATCAGAGCTATGGTGAAGTAGCTTAATCAATTTACGTAACAGTGCTTTACTTGCTTATCTCTATTTTACGCAATATTTTCCTTTGATATGCATTGGAGGATTTGGAGGAGACTGAATCTGGTTTGTTAAAAGGCTACACAAGCAAAATCTCACAGTTCGTGAATAATGATAATCCATTACTCGTTCAAGGATCTAACCATCTTGTTATGGTTCTAGTTACCAATCTCTTAACCGGATCCAATTATCTTTCTTGGAGTAGAGCTGTTAAACTTGTATTAGGTGCTCAGGTTAAGTTAGGGTTTATTAATGGAAAATGACTGAAGCCTGAGGAAGATTCGGATGATTTTGAGCAGTGGCTTACGGTTGATTATATGGCGACCTCATGGTTGTTGAATTCAATTTCCAAGGATATCGTTGAGTCATTTCTTTATGCTTCCTTTGCTAAGCAACTTTTGGCTGAATTACCTGAAAGGTTTGGTGAAAGTGATGGCCCCATGCTATATCAAATTCAGAGATAGATTAATTTGGTTGCTCAGGTTCAGAGATAGATTAATTTGGTTGCTCAGGGAAAGAATTCCGTGGCAAGATATTTCTCTAATTTGAAACGATTATGGGATGAATATAATTGTTTGTCTCCAGTACCAACTTGTACTTGTGGAGGTTGTACTTATAGAGCATCGAAGCAGGTTGCAGATGGCTCTTCTCAAACATGTTTGATACAATTTCTTATGGGACTAAATGAGTCTTATGATCATGTCAGGAATCAGATCTTGATCATGGATCCACTACCTACTGTTAATAGAGCTTATTCCATGGTATTGAGTGTTGAGAAACAGAGGGAGGTACATATGAACATTGGTGTTACTACTGAGAACACAGCTTTTATGTTGAAATCTCCGTCTATAGACAAAGGATTTGGTAAAGCTGGTTCTAAGAAGGATTTTGATAAGAATAACACGTTTTGTGAGCCATGCCAAGGATGTTTGCTTTAAGCTTCATGGGTCCTCGGAGTGGAATAAGGATTACAAGGAGCAGAAAAAGACACAGTCTAAGTTTGTTGGTAATGTTCTTGATACTCCAATTATGGATACTGAAGATGATAAGGTGGGAGACATTGGGGCCCTCACTAATGCTATCCAACAAGAAGTGTTAAAGTTTGTTAAAAATAAGAATGTGAATGTAGAAAACTTGTTTGGTATGGCCAACTATGCAGGTAAACTCCTTTCATACGCGCTGTCTGTTTGACATGTGTGATTTAGATTCTTAGATTGTTGATATAGGGGGCCACAAGTCACATAAGCACCAACCTAGATTCCTTTAAAAACCTCAAAAGTTTACCCAACAGTTACTTTACCTGATGGTACCACCAAACATGTCATACATACTGGTTCTATTATTCTTCATAAACAGATGGTGTTACCCAATGTTCTTCATATACCTAGCTTTAGATTCAATTTGTTATCTGTTATTAAACATTTACAATACACTGACTCGATTGCTCATTTTTTCCCTACCTTTTGTACTTTTAAGGTCCTCTTGACTGCTGAAGTCTATGTAGTAGGAAGAGTTCAAAGCAATCTTTATCTTTTAGAAAAGTCAAGATTTGATCAGTTGTTATACAATCTTTTACTTGCAGACAAGATGTTCCCGCTAAGATTGTTTTAAATAAGAGCCATTCTTGTATTCCTTCTATGCCTAAACCATTTTCATCATGTAAAGCTGTTTCATTTTCTGATTCTGTTTTGTGGCATAACCGATTTGGACATTGTTTTAATAATGTTATAATGCATATGCCAGACTTAAATTTTGATCCAAATGTAATTGATAAACATTGTGAAGTGTGTTCATTATCCGAACAACATAGGTTACCTTTTCCATATAATGTTTCCCATACTTCACAACCATTTGATCTTGTTCACATGGACTTATGGGGTCCTTACAAGTATGATTTGAATACTGGTGCACATTATTTCCTTACTTTAGTGGATGATTTCTCTAGAGCCACGAGGACTTTTCTTCTTAACCATAAGTCACAAAATCCATCAAGTCTAGAGAATTTCATTTGCTTGGTATAAACTCAACACCAACTACCATTAGAATTTTCGAGAGTGATAATGAAACATAATTTGTTAATTTCACTTGCACTTAATTTTGTTTAATTCTTATGGTATTGTCCACCATAAAAGTTATCCCTATATGCCTTAGCAAAAATGGAGTTGTTGCGTGCAAACATCAACATTTACTCCAACTTGCTAGGGCTTTAATGTTTCAATCTCATCTTCCACAACATTTCTAGGGTGATGCCATTCATATGGCTACTTACATTATCAATAGACCACCAACTGCCGATTCAAATTGGAACACTCCTAAATACTTGTTGACTAAAGCTCCTCCCAATTATGATTTCCTAAAGACTTTTGGTTGTTTGTGTTATGCCACTAATGTTAGTCCTAAAAAGGATAAATTTGCTCCTAGAGCTATCAAATCTATTTTCCTTGGTTATGCAATGGGTCAAAAAGCTTTTAAACTCTTTAATCTTCATACCCATAACATATTTGTTTCTCGTGATAATATTTTCCATGAACATGTCTTTCCTTATGCACACATTTCCTCTCTTTCTTCTTCTGTACTTTTACCAATTTCTCACCCTTTTGATGATTTTTTTTTTCTTTCTTCTTCTTATTCTTCTTCCTCTACTACAATTTCCATTCCTTCTCCTTCGTCCATTTTCTCCTCCACCTCTTCGAAGAATACTCATCATAACAATCACCTGGTTGGCTTTCTGACTTTATGCCCATAGTTGCTCTTCCTGCAGCCCTTCATACTGCATTATCTCTTGCAGTCAAGTAGGATTCTCAGGTGAGTAGTTCTCAATACACTCCTTTAGACTTTCCTTTTCCTTCCCCAACTAATATTTGTCCTTATGTTGATTTTCTTGCCAATGTATCAAAAGTTCAAGAGCCTGAGTCATATGCTCAAGCTAAGCTTGATCCTAATTGGCAAGAAGCCATGGATAAGGAGTTGACTGCATTAGAAGCTAATCAAACTTGGGATCTTGCTCTTTTACCTGAAAGTAAGAAACCTATAGGGAGTAAATGGGTATATAAGGTGAAGTTCAAGCCAGATGTGTTAGTACAACTGTACAAAGCCCGTTTGGTAGCTAAGGGATATAATCAGGTTGAAGGGTTGGATTACACTAAGAGTTTTTCTCCAGTGGCTAAGTCTGTGACTGTTCGTATTTTTCTTACACTTGCCTCTGCTTTCTCTTGGTCGTTACATCAACTTGATATAAAAAGCGCTTTCCTTCATGGATTTTAGGATGAGGAAGTATATTTACTTCCTCCCCAGGGCTTCACTAAAGCTGCTACTGGTCAAGTTTGCAAACTTAGGAAAAGTTTATACGACCTTAAACAAGCCTCCCGACAGTGGAACATTGAATTCACTACTCAACTGGTTGCTTTTGGTTTCACTCAAAGTCCTCATGATCATTGTCTTTTTGTCAAATGAGATAAAGAGTTTTTTGTCGCCTTACTTGTGTACGTGGATGATGTCTTAATTACTGGCCCCAATGAAGCACTTATTACAGCAGTGAGGACATTTTTGGATAAAAAATTTACCATTAGACTGGGATATGCCAAATATTTCATTAGCATAGAGATCGCTAGACCTCCTGCCGGCACCTATATTAATTAACGTAAATACATTTTGGATATTCTTTCTGACGTTGTTCTTTTAGGTGCTAAACCAGCCACCACTCCTTTACCCAAGAATCTCAAACTTTCTTCTACTGAAGGTGATTTATATTCTGATCCTGAGCAATATCGGAAGGTTATTAGAAATTTGCTTTATTTGAATCTTACTCGTCCGCACATCACTTATGCCATCCAGCAACTTAGTCAATTTGTAAACTCACCTCGAGTTTCTCATTGGCAAGTTGTTGCCCATGTTTTGCATTATTTGAAGAGTTGTCCAGCTCGGGTTTGCTTCTTCCTACTTTCAATGATCTTAAACTCACTGCATGTCGTGATGTTGACTGGGCTTATGTGTGGATTCTAGCAAGTCAGTCGCTGGTTTTTGTATTTTCTTGGGCTCTCTTATTTCATGGGAGACTAAGAAACAATGCATTGTTTCTCGATCATCTGTCGAAGCTGAATATCGTAGTATGGTAGCTACCGTATGTGAACTTAAATGGATTTCTCATCTTCTTCGGGATTTTAAACTTTCTCTTCAGCTGTCGATTTCTGTCTTGTGATAATCAAGCTGTTCTCCACATTGCAGCCAATCCAGTCTTCCATGGACGCACCGAACATTTGGAAATTGACTGTCATGTGGTTCATGAGCATTTGAAGTTGAGCTTCATTTCCAGCATTCATGTTTCTTCATCTCACCAGCTTGCAGATGTTTTCATGAAAGCACTTTCTGCTCCAGCTTTCTTTTCCTTCTTGTGCTTTCTTTTCCTTGTCCAAGGTGAACTTCGTTGATTTTCATCACCATTCATCTTGAGAGGGGATGTTAGTATTTAAGTTGAACACACCATTTTAATTAGTTGGAAGCGTGCAGCACAAGACTCGTACGGTGTAACAAAATTTCGTTGTTAGCTAGTATTCTTTTGCATATATAGCTAATACGAACTTTAAGAAAAAACACGAGTTCACTAATAAAGATTCTTTTCTCATCTCTATTACCGTTTCTGGAGATTTCATATACTTCTAGCTTCCATGTTTATCTGTATCATGATCTTGAACAAAATAGAACCCATACAAATTTTCATTTTTAATGCATTTTTTATATAAAATAACAAATAATATAAATATAAAATATTTATAGTGTAAATTTTATTATAATCTTATAAATAAAAAGAAATTTAATATTTTTTTTATAATGTTTTCCAAACACCAAAAAATATATTACTAAAAAAAGTTACTTCAAAAATATTTTTTTCAGATAAGCTATTTTTCGCAAAACAAATGAAGCCTAAAAATTTAAAAAACTGATCTAACTAAATTAAAGTGCTCAAATAACAGCTGCAACTAAAATTTCTTCCCCCATATAGCATTTAGCAAACAGTAGTACGATATCAATGGATTGAACTGGTACATCAAACCAATTTGACCTCATTAATAATTTTTTATAGAGTCAAAAACTTTGCCCAAGATGCTAATACTATAGAGCTCAAATGTTGCAGAATAAGAAGTTCCCATCTCGCCAAGAAGAGCATGATTTCTAAATGCTCTCATACGAGTCAATTACTTGAATATAAGAGCATCACGACCAGGCCCGACACCAATATAATGGATAGGTACACCAACAAGTTCTTCTATCCTCTCCAGATATTGTCGTGCAGCCTTTGGAAGGTCTGAGTAGTTTCTAACAGAAGAAATATCACTCTTCCACCCAGGTAAAACTTCATATTCAACCTGAACACAGGAAAGAAATAAATTGACTATAAACATAATAAAAAACAGACCCTGTTTTCTTTAAACAAAATTACGGACATTAGAGCAAATTAATTCATCAACACCAATTTCATAATAATATTTCTTTAAAAACACCAATTACTTCTTCAACAACTAATGCATTAAATGGAAAAAATAAACATATCAAGCACACTATGGCCTATAGTTTTATCAGGATCTCATGAAATTGTTTGAATTTTGAAGCAAGTACAAACTTTTCTTCATCTTTTACCAGGCTTCTTATTCATTGTCCCCATTTTACCAACATCGAGAGTGAGAAATTGTAATTTTGGATATAGCATAACTAATATTTGAAACTTTGAAAAATAAACTTGCCTTCAATTGTTCAAGAAGTCGAAGATCTGCTGGAAATGATTTAATTGGAGTACCATCACTCTGTTTATAAGCAACTCCTAACTGAATTTCAGGAAGATCTGACAAAACATCAAGTTTGGTGAGATTCAAACACGAGAAGCCATTAATCTGACAGCAGTACTTCAGTGCAACAATATCAAGCCAACCACAACGCCGAGGACGACCCGTTGTGGTTCCAAACTCCTGCCCAGCAAACCTAAGTAAGTCACCCCCTTGCCCCAATATCTCTGTAGGGAAAGGACCAGAACCAACTCTTGTAGTGTATGCTTTCACCTGCAAGTAAAATAAACATGAGAATCCTGAACATGCATCATGAAGATGATCAATCACCAAATTAATCCCATCTCTATTTTTGCAATAGCTTAAAAAAACACTGCTAACATTATGGTAGTTAGAGCACATTCTTTAGACCTTTTATAGATCTCCTAAATGCACAAGATTTAAGGTGTATATATCATATCCTGCGTATCATTTTTCAACAGAACAATGTCAAGATATTTTCTAGAAAAAGCATTCATGCAATGCAAGTCTTACTAGCATTTTCAGGCATCCCAAATAAACCAATAGATTTAAAAAAAATAAAAAACAAAACTCTGACCTAAAGAAAGATATGAAAAAATGAAGTAAATAATCTACTAACCACTCCAATGATATCACCAACAACTCTTGGAGCAACACCAAGACCAGTGCAGATTCCACCAGCTGATGGACTAGATGAAGTAACAAAGGGATAAGTTCCAAAATCAATGTCCAGCATGGTGGCTTGACCACCTTCAACCAAAATCTTCTTCTTCTGAGCAATAGATTCATTAATGACATGCACAGTATCCGCGATGAAGGGTTCCAACCTCTCAGCAAATCTCTTATATCTCTCAACTTCTTCCCTGAGCATTTCAGGTCCATAGTTAAAACCTTGGAATCTTGCAGCAGTATCCGATAATAAAAGATCAAGCTTCTGAGGAAAAGTATCTGTATGCCTCAAGTCACACACTCTAATCCCATTCCTTATCACTTTACTTGAATAGCAAGGTCCAATCCCTCTTTTGGTAGTACCAATAAATGATTTTGCAAGCTCAGCTTCTCTAAGCCCATCAACTTCTTGGTGGAAATCAAATAACAGGTGAGCACGGTCAGACACCAGGATCCTCCCCTTACAAGACACACCATTAGATTCCAACCCATCAATCTCCTTAAACAGTCCCGGTAGATGTACCACAACTCCATTACCAATAACACAAAGAGTATCCTTATTAAGAATACCTGATGGAACAAGGTGAAGGGCGAATTTCTGTCCCTCTGAATTGTATATAGTATGACCAGCATTAGCTCCACCCTAGCATCAAAAGTTACTACAATATCAAAATCCAAGAAATAATTGAATACTGTAATTAGACAAATACCCAATTGCAAAGAGTGAAAAATATTGATTTTTTACTATGACCTAAATAATAAAGCTTCCATCTTTAGTATGACGAGATTAGCTCCACTTTTAACATAAAAATTACTACAATATCAAAATCCCAAAATCAACAATTAATCCAGTATCAAACTTAAACAAATACCCAAATCGTAATTAGCAAAAAAATTTTTTTGGCTTTTTACCACAATATAAAAAATGAATTCTAGAATTGAACAAATATCCAGTTGCAATAAGGCGAAAATGATTGGATTTTTACTACAATATCGAACTAAATAGTGTAAGTAAACAAAAAAAAAAAGGATATACTGTAAGTAAACAAATCCCAATTAGCAAAAAAAAAAAAAAAAAAGACCGGATTTTTAGTACAATATCAAACTGAACACTGTAATTAAACCCAGCTAAACCCAGTTTCAATTAAGAAAGGCACCAACTTTACACCACCACAGCTAACGAATGATTTTACCTGGCAGCGAGCTACGACATCGAAATGCTGAGCCAAGATATCGACAAGTTTCCCTTTACCTTCATCACCCCACTGGCAGCCCAAAACGCCGGATACTTGACTCAGCGATCCGATACGGCTGACAGAGTCGGTAGTGGCTGACTCGGCGACGCTCAAGGACGCCAAAGGAGGTTTGAGGGAGCATAGGACGACGTTTCTGGGGAGGCAGAGAAGATGTGCAGGGCGGTGGGCCCACCTGGAGGAAGTGATAGGGTTTAAGTCGAGACGTAGAGCAGTTGTGTTCATAGTGAGAAAAACCAGAGAGAAGAAGGAAAGGAAAGTAAAGGAAATAGAAAAGGTAGGAAGGAGTATTTAGGGGGTCGGTGAATAATAGAGTGACGAGCGGGTGATGAAATGAGTACTGGAAAGAGTGGCGGACGATGGGTTTATAAAGTGGTACGTATGGTTAAAAGCCAGTTTTGAGATTGTTGGAAGACGGTACGAAGAGTTTTGATGGTTTTGCACTTGTAGTTTGGACAGTCGTTGTATATGTAATTTCTTTTTCCTCGCTGGTCAAATATGTCATTTCATATCTGAATTTTAGCCCATTGTTCTGCAAAACATATTTTTTTGAACATTTTTTACATTTTTCTTTGTTTTGCATATACAAAAAAATTAATTAATAAAAAATATTTTTCAAATTAGAAGAAAAATTAAATCCTTTTTAAGAAAAATAATTTTTCAGAAAATAATTTTTAAAATTTTAATAAATTTATCTAAATTAAAAACTAATTTATATAAATACATATATTTATAATTACTTGTCATCTTTGACTATTAACTCTCGTCATTCACTATCATCGGCAGTGGTTATCACTAAAAATGAGTAGAACTCATAAAAATTTTCATTTTTAATCATATTTCTTATATCAAATAATAAATAGTATAAATATATAATATTTATAGTCTAATTTTTGTTATAATCTTATGAATAAAAAAATTAATATTTATTTATAGTATCTTCAAACACTAGAAAATATATTGCTCAAAAAAATTTTCCTTAAAAAAATTATTTCTTAAAAAATATTTTACTCGAACAAATTATTTTCTATAACATAGCCTTGTTACACATTTAAAATTTGTAAAAATAAAGTCAAACATTTAAAAATTTAGGCAAGTCAAACTCTTAAACAGTTAGTGTTTATTCGGTTTAACATTTGCTCATTTACGTTCAATCATTGAACATTCAAATATTAAAAAAAATTATTTAATAAATGTCAATGTTAAACATTTCAATTTAAAAATTAGTGTCTAGTATTTAAAAAATATAATTACACAATAAAAACTAATTTTTCTAGCATTTGAAATATAAAAATTGATATTTTAATTTTTTTATAATATTAACCTTATATATCATTATTTACCACTATTCAAATTTGTTTTGATTAATATTAAAATATAAAATAATTATTTTGACATTTTATTTTTTTAATAAAACTTAAAGAGGAATTCAGAGGTGCACCTGAACATCCCAATTAAGCTGACACTTTTTTAGCACCCACATCATTAAACCTCTTCAAAGACCATATTATTAATAAAAAAATAAAAGGAATACAAAAGATAAGAACAAACTAGAAAGAGAAAAAATAAGAAAAACCATAATTTTCTTGTCCTTGAAAATCAGCTCAAAGGAAAAAATTACAAAAATCAAGTGGCTAAAATGACTGCATATATTGAGGGCTTTTTGCTGCCTCCTTAGCCAAACAATCTGCAACACTATTTCACTCTTTGAAGATATAAGTGATCACAAAACGCATTGAGAAAATTCATGTGGGGTATCTAGACCAATCAGACAACAAGATCCAAGGAATCTCTAAACTTTTAGACTTGAAGAGATTAACCACATAAGTGGAATCACTCTCAAGCCAGATGTGATCCCAACCAAAATTCCAAACTTTATCAATAGCATGAATGGTAGTCTTAAGGTCAACAATGAAAGCAAAGCTCTCACTCTCTAGAAAGGCAAATGCATACACACAAACATACATAAATACATACATACCTACCTACACACACACACACACATACATACATACATACATACATACATACATACATACATACATATATATATA
>CATIWR010309098.1:0-15185 GCA_949677035.1 Omphalea diandra | reverse complement strand
TATATATATATATATATATATATATATATATATATATATAAGGAAAAACCTATCTCCAAGGTCCGAGACTTTTTGTGTTTTTTAAGTTTAGCCCTTCAACTTATAATTAGCATATTTAAGCCCTTTAACTCTTTAAATTTATGTTACGAACACCTTACTAACAAAACCATTAATAGGTTAATGAAAATAACACATAACTATTATTATAATAATATTATTATTAGTGAAGTGTTATTCTAAACAAAATATTATATTTTTGACAAAATTACACAATAACTAGCATTGTAAGAATCAATTTCTTAACAAAAAAAACTTAAATGTTCATTAACCTAGTATTGCAAAAAAAAAAAAAGAAAAAAGAAATCCCACCATTTATAACAAAAAAAATCAAACTAATAACAAAATCAAATTGTTTAAAAGGAGAACAACAACAATAATTAAGAAATCCTGCCAACAACAATAATCAAGAAATCCCACCATCACCAACAACAATAAATTAAAATTGATAGAACATAGACAACAACATAAAATTATTGACAAAATCACATAATTCTCTCCAAAATAAAAACAGATTAACACAAATTCACAAAATCAAACTGAATTTAACAATTAAACCCAACATCCAACTCTTTCCAACTTCAACAAACTCAATCAAACCTAGTCCTCGCTCTCAGCACCGACATCAACATCCCGGTTACTTCTAATCGATGAAAAAAATAAAGGAAGGAAGGAAGGAATGAGGTTTCAATTGGACTAGGAGGTTTAGTATCGGTTTGGGTCAATCTTAGGTTTGAAAAGGGAAGGACGGATGAGAGCGACACCAATTGTAGGTGGGATTAGAGCATTACCAGCTAATGTTGATGGAGTTTTGGATTTGATGGTGAAGTGAGAGAAGAGTTGGTTTAGGTGAGAAAATCGAAGATGGAGCCGAATAGGCAGTGACGCCAAGGTGAGGTTGGCGAAGAGGGGTCGATTTGAAGGAAAGGAAGGTGAATGTGGTGAGCAGAGATCAAGTAGTGTGGAGATCATATTTCTTTATTGTTGCTTGTTGTTGCTATAGGAAAACATGAATGGATATAAATAAAACTTAAAACTTGAGATTTGTGAGTGAAATACATAAATACATACATATATATAAAATTTATTATAAATATTTTAAATCTATTAAAAAATCAAAGAATATTTTTATTTTAAAGTCAACATTATTAATGATCAAACTTGACTAAAAAATAAAATGATTTTTTTTATATCTTAATCAAATGATCTAACTTCATTTGTCTATAATTTAAAGTGACTTGACTCTAAGAGCGGACCCAAACATATAGGAATAGGGGGCCTTGGCCCCCTAACAATTTTTTTTCTTTTTAATTTTTAAAGTGAAAATTTGACCTTTACTCATATGGGCCCCTCAATAGCTTTTATTATTAGAACAAAAAATTATGAGCCATGACTTGTATTATTTTAGATAAAATAAAAGGTCTTTGCATGACTTCCATAACTTCATAATAAAATAGAAATTTTTGGGAAAAAAAAAAGAAGAGAATGATGACACTAGGATTATTCTGCAATTTAATTCAATACCATGCAACTTAGTAGACAAGTCGGCAGGAGAAGTTGGGTAAAGTTTTTTTATTAGACAAATTTGGAGAGTTCTTAAGTTCAAACTTGACTCAATCATATTGATAATTTCAACCTCATGTATGTTACTTTTAATTGGTTATTATACAAATCAAGTAGCAATCTATTTATACAAATTATTATTAAAGTTTTACATACAAATTATATTGTTGACTTGAGTTAAGTATTGCTTATTTGAATAACTTAATTGATTGGCTTATACTTTATTTGTCTTTTTTTTTTAGATGAAAAAGACACAAACAATCGATGCATTCTTTAAAAGAAAAGAATGTTGAAATTTCAACATCTCAGTCAAACTCATCTACAGACATTAATCCTTTGAATTCTAAAAGTCGTTTTGTAAAATCCTTTAGAGTTGAATTTAATAAGAATTTGATATTCAATCATTAAAACATGATCTGGGATTACGATCACAAATATGGGAATATCCTATTAAGAAGCATAATGAAGTGAAGAGAGATTATAAGAAATTGGTAATGTAAAATTTTGTATCATTGTTGATGAAGCTCAAGATGAGTCTAAAAAGGAGCAAACATGAATTGTCTTGAGATTTTTTGACAAAGATGGCTATATACAAAAGCATTTTTTTTGGAGTTGTACATGTTAAAGATTGCGTAAATGTTAAAAGAAGGCTTTTTTTTTTGTCCTTTCTCATCATACTATTGATGTTCAAAATATTTGAGGATAAGGTTATGATGGTGCAAGTAACATATATGGTGAATGAAATGGATTATAAGCTTATTTTAGGTGAAAGTCCTTATGCTTATTATGTTCATTGTTTTGCACATCATTTGCTAATGGCATTAGTTTCTACATCGAATGAAGGTATCCTTGTCCATCACCTTTTTATTAAATTGAACTCCATTATCAATATTGTTGGTGCTTATGTAAGCATAATGATCAATTCAAAGTTGCTCATGCCTCAAAAATTGCTCATTTACTTAATATTAATAAGCTTAAAAGTGGGAAAGGGCTTAATTAAATTGGTTCTTTACAAAAGGCAAGTGATACTAATTTGAGTTCTCATTTGAAATATATATCTAGCTTGATAAATATGTTTAGTACAACATGTGAAGTTTTATTAAATATTATTGAGGATGGAACTATGCCTACTCAATGTGGAGGTATGAATGCAGCTTATGAGCTATTAACTTCTTTTGAATTTGTTTTCATTTTGCATCTTATGAGAAAATTTTATAGATTTCTAATTTGATTTGTCAAGTTTTGCAACTTCAATCTTAAGATATTTTAATGCAATGCATCTTGTTTGATCTACTAAGTTGCTCATTCAAAAGCTGAGAGATGATGGATGGGATGAATTAGTTGCAAATGTGAAATTATTTTGTCAAACAATCAATATACATGTGTCAAATTTTAATGCGATGTATATTATAAGAAAGAAGGGCTTGCCATCAACAAGATGAAGTTACAATAGAACATCATTACCAAGTTGACAATTTTTAATGCAATGATAGACTCTTAATTGCACAAATTGAATAACAAATTCAATGATAGCACAATGGAGTTAATTATTCTCAGCTCAACATTAGATCTAAGAGAGATGCATATATCCATCAGAATTGATGACATTTGCAAGTTGGTACAGAAGTTTTACCCATAAGATTTCATGGAGTATGGGATGCTATTGTTAAAAATGCAATTTGAGCATTTTGAGCATGTGCTGCAACTTTCTGATTTTGGAACTTTAGAAATTATTTCTGATTTATGTCAATGGTTGGTGAAAACTAGAAAATCAGAAATATATCTATTGGAGTTTAGAGTACTGACTCTTGTTCTCATGCTTTCAGTTTCTACAGCTACCACAAAGTGATATTTTTTCTGCTATGAACATAGTAAAGAGTACACTTCATAATAAGAAGGAAGATGAATTTCTTGTTGATTGTTTGCTAGTGTATATCAAAAAGAAAATTGCTGAAAAATTTAATATTCACTTATAGATGATTTTTGTGGCATGCAAGAGAGAAATTCTAAATTTTGATAGATTAATGATATAATAATGTATTTTGAGATATTTAATGATGAAAATTGATATATTATTTGCTCCAAATATATTAAATTTAAATTTAAATTTCATTGTTATATATTATAAACATATGATCATCTAAGTTTTGAATGTTGACCCCCTCATGTCTAATCCTAGCTTTGCCCTTGCTTGACTCAAATTTATTTAAAAAATGTGATCCAAAATTAATCTAATCTAAAAATAACTCAATTCGAAATTAACCTTATTCTTTTCTATTCGTTTGTTTACAATTTTTAGTCGGAATCAAAGGGATAGAGAAAATTATCAACAATAATACTTACTGTGGTTTATTTATAGTGATGATTGGACTCTTATTCTTATTGCATTGGGAATAGATCCTCTTTTAGATTATAGGACAAATAATCATATTTTTAAGGATCACAACTAAAATAATACTGTTTAGTAATAATAACTTTTCATCACTAAATTATAAAAAAATGTTATTAATCAAAATTAGTAATGAAATATGTATGAAAAATTTTTCTGTATATCCTCTTGTTACTAAATAATTAGCAAATGAATAAAAAAAATTTATTACTAAATTAATAATAAAATAAATTTCATTTATAATTTAACAACAGAATTTTCATTAGTAATCAACAAAAAAAAATTGTAGCAAATTTAGCAACATAGCAATATTTCATTGCTAATTTGCAGCTAAATTTATTTTTTAAAAGAAATTAAAATTTTTATAACTATTCCACAACTAATCTAGTTTACTTTTTACAAATAAATATTCTGTAAATTATAAGTTATCGAACAAATGTGGAACTGATGTTGAAATAAATTTTAAATTTTTGATAAAAAAAAATCTATTCTTAGAGTTTAAATGTTTTAAATTACAAAAAAAAAATTAAATTAATAATTTGGATCCCTCATGTTAAATTCACTTTGAAACCCATATTAACAATATCACTGCGCTAAGAACTAGCCCCATAATATACAAGAAAATTTTTAGTAAAATAAAATTAGTGCCGGATGGTCAAAACATAGTTAATCTTTGCTCAACCATGAACTTGCATTACAAATTCTATTCTCTAGGTTCTTGCATAATTATTTTTTTTTTTGCATAATAAGATTAAACATAGTTAGTCATTTTTTTAATGTTTTTGTAATTATTTTAGTCGTTCAATAACAATCATCAAGAAGAATTATATGCAAGTTAGAAAATAAACTAAAGAAAACAATACTTTGTATAAGCAAAAGAATTTGAAATTTACATGGAATTGATCCCTGCAAATGAATTGCAAAAAAACAAATTGATATAATGTTGTTGTTTCTGCAAATAATAACACATTAAATTCAATCTAAAAATATTTATCTACTTTCTAATATTATAGTTTTAGAGAAGACATTTGAAAAAAATTATTTAACTAATAATTAAAAAGAGAAGCTAAAAAAAAAAAATCTGCAGTGAAAGAGTGGACCAATAAGCATCATGAGAAATTCTGGAAAAAGAAAAGTCAGCAGAGGCAAGCACAATACCGTGCCACCAAAAATGCAAAAGAGTGAAAACAACCTCTCTTCGCCCGCAAAATTCATAAGGGTTGACGGGTAAAAGCATAGAATGACTCCGACAACACCATAAAACAATTTTATACCACATAAGTAAGAAGAGAAAAGTACCGAAAAAATGCTATGTAATTTCATAGTTTTATATTTGGGTACCTGTATGTTTTCTGATAAAATAAGGGCTTAGATTTTACTAATGTTTTTAAAACTAAACTGGTGTCAATCGATCGGGTTCTGGTTCAATTGATTTAATAATAAATAAAATTTTAAAAATATTATTAAAATAATTTTAAAAAATAAAAAAATAAAATTTTAAAAATATATAAATATATTTATGATACTTAAAAATATGAAAATTATTTTGAAAGTTGAACCAAACTTAATTGAACCGATCTTCGATCTAATTTTAAATTTTATCTATTCAATTAATTGATTTGTTCTGATTTTCAAAATATTTGATTTTATTACGTTAGCACATATGATTCAAAACCACTAACACCATTAAAAATTTAGAGAAATGATTCATTTTCACCCTTTAATTTTTTTAGAATGTCCAATTTAGTCTAACTAAAAACACCAAAAAAAAAAAAGAAAAATTTTCATATGTTCTTATAAATAAAAAATATTTGGATGAATTTAGATTTAAATCACACACAAAATCTATTAATAAATAAACTTTTAATTTTATTTATTTTCAAAATAATAAATATCATATTTAAAAATTAAATTAAAATTATAAAAAATAAAAGTTATATTTAAAGAATGTCATCTTTTTGAAAAAATTATTAAAAATTACGATGTTTTGAATGTTTGTGCATTCTAAAATGGGAGTAAGTAATCAAGTTAAATCAAACTAAATTGATTGAAACAAAAAACTGAAAAATCAAATTTTATAAATTGAATCAAATTAAACCACTTTAGTTCGGTTTGATTATAGTTTGGTTTATTTGAATTGAATTTTTTAAATATAATTTTAAATATTTTAATATAAGTAATATATTTTTTAAATATATATATATATATATATATATATATAATTTATTTCAAATATGTTTGAACCGTATTGATTTGATTTAATATAAGTTTATCCTGTTATAATTCGACCTAAAGCAAGTTCAATTCACTTCCATTAAATAAAATTTTTTTATTAAACTCAAATTTTTAAAAAAATCAAACTTATATTTAAATCAAATTGAGAAACCAAATCGGTTTAATTTTGATTCATTTTTTTGTTAGATTTGAAATTTTAATTAAGTTTAAAATAGAAGATGGTGAAGAAGAATATATGATAATAAAAATAAAGATTAATTAATTTTCATATTTATTTTTTTATATTTTTAGATCTATTTTTATTTAAAAAGATTTCATAAATTTTAAAAAATAATTGTGATTAAGAAAGATGGACTTTGAAATATATAAACATTAAAAATCACACTTTTTAATAATTCTTTTAAAAATAGAACATTCTTAAAATCTTTCTAACTTGTATTTTTCATAATGTTGCTTTAATTATAAAAATATGACATTTATTTCTTTTAAAAATAAATATAAAGTTAAAAGTTTATTTATTAATAGTTTTTATGTGATTTAAATGTAGATTTATATAAATATATTTTATTTATAAAACTATATGACAATTATTCTTTTTTTGCTTTTAAGATAAATACAGACTAAATTGGACCTTTCAAAAAGGTTATCAGGATAAAATTAAAATTTACTAAATTTTAACAGTGTTAGTGATTGTAGACTATATGTTGCCAATGAAGTAAAACCTTACGTCCTATTTTATTATAAAAAAATCTCTAGATCTTACAAAGTATAAAACCACGAAATTACAACATATTTTTTTTTCTTATTTTCAAGTAAGAATAAATCTTAGTTTCAAAAAAAAAAAAAGGTAAGAATAAATCTTAAATCCATGCTAATACAAATACATTTATATGAAATTGGTATTTATCAAGATTAAAATGCCTTCTGCTTATAACTTATTCTTAAAATTAGCTATGCCACTAATGTTTTGGTCTAGAAATTTCAAGGAATAGTATACAATTTCCAGTTAAGATGCGCAATCAAAATGCACAGGAACATGCTCATACACACTCGTTTTTGTTTAGTCTAGAACCTTTTGCCCATATGACCATAAACAACACTTCTTTACATATTTACCCATCACTCAAAATTATTTAAGATAACATACTAAAACTCTCAAAATTTTGTTAAAGTAAACTATTTTGTTCTTTTATTCCAAAATTTCAAAAAGCATACTATAAATTTTCTATATTTTAGCACCATTGAATTTTAAGTTTGATTTATTTCATCATTAAATTTGAGTGAAATATCAAAATTATCCTTCTTTTCACGGTAATAAATCCTCTCATTCAAATCCTCAAAATCTTTATTCAAAAAAAAAAAAAAAAATCAAAGCTAAATTTGAAGTTTCTAATCTATACTATCTTCCGCTCTTGTCCAACCATAGTTGTTAAACACACAGTTCAACTCATTTGAGCTTACGAGTTTACATTTTTTTTATTTAAGTAAACAAATTAATTTGTCTATAAAATCATAGGAAACTAATAAGTTAACATATTGAATCAGTAAATTCATTTTATAAGTTTACTAAAGAAAAAATCTAAATGCTAGGTTTTTATATTCAAATACTAGAAAAACTAGATTTTAGCATTTAGTTATATTTTTAAATGTTAAAAACTAGTTTTAAAGTTGAAACATTGATCACTGATATTTACTAAATAATTTTTTTCAGCATTTGAATGTTCAATCTCTAAATGCTAATAAGAAATGCCAAACTAAATTGACACATTCTTTCTCACGACAGTTTTAATTTTTTTTTAAGAAAAAACTATCATAAAATGATACGCTAAATAGAACATGAATATTAAGTATAGTAAGTTAATTGAAAGTTAATTTATCTTTTTTTAGTTGCATATGTATATTTTGGTCTCAATTTGCAGCTGCAGAGAGGGTTGAATAAGACAATGAAAACTTTGTAATGAAACTAAACTTAAAATCAAATACAACAAAGGAGTAAAGAGACAACAAAATTTACACTATAATTTAGAGGTTAAGTGATAACATATCTATGTCGTCTTCTTAAGTATCCATTTAAGCTCCCCCTTTTTTTTTTCTCCAAATTGCTTACCATATACAACTTAAACCATTATAGATGTAGTTCTATCCATTAGACTTAACCAATAAAATTTTTGATGGTTATCAAACTATTCCTAGATGGTTTTCTAGGTACAATTTCAACATTACAACAAGATAGTCTTTGGGTACTATCTCAAGTCTTAGCCCAACTTGTTTAAAGTATAAGTTACACCACACACAATTAAGTTTTCTAATAAATAAATACTCACATAAGACATATAAATAATACTCAAAGAGAATCACTCATAGCTATTACACTCCAACTCTTTTACAAGATGTAAACCTAATACATAGAATGAGGAAGGAGGAAATGCTTTAAGCTTTGAATGCTTATTTGAATTTGTTCTAGCACTTGTAGTATTATAGATAATCTTTTAAAGGTTCAAATATATGTCCTTATACAACTTAAGACTGATTAATACATTTATAAATATCCCTAGAATAAAAGTAGTCATTATTAATCATGTTCAAACTAGCCATTACAAGATTTGAACAACAAATTCACATCTTGAACCGAACATTTCATTGGACTGTTTAAATTTGCTTCAGTCTATTTTATATACATTTCTAGATGAAAGTTTTCAATTTTCTTTATGATAAATAAGTATATTCAAATTGTGAATGGGTTGTTCAATGAGTCAGTTCAAAAATAGAAATAGGCGTTTAGTGCATTTTTAGCACAAATATTTATCACATACATAGTTATAACTTCTTCTATAGAATTTTAAATTATGATCCATTTAATTTATTAAAAACTAGACTCAATAAAATTTCTTTTCATATAACGATCATCATCTATTTCCATATAAATCATATTGAAAGTCTTTTTAAAGTTAAGTTATCACTATGATAGCTTAGAATTTAACTTGACTATTATCTGCATAAATATCCACAACTTTCTTTACAGACCTTGAATGTATGCACTATTTAATTTTTTGCATACTAAATATCTTTAAATTTTCGACTAGACAATATGAATCTTCTAACTCTTCTACAATTGTCCTTACAAATTCATCCAAATATGGCCTTCTATAAATACTATCAACTTGCTTTCTTCTAAATGAGCGTTCTAGGCTTAATTTTTGCTTAGCTACTTTCTTGACTACTCTAAAATCTTTCCATCTTCTAATGATCATCTTTCATTCTAATGATCATCTTTTATGCACATACATTTTCAATATTTTTTAGATTTAAATAACATACAAATATTTAGAAGAGAAGTTAGAACTTTTCAATATTTTATTTATTCAAAACTATTGGTATTGAAATCTTATGATAAAAAATATATGTCAAAAGTGAGTCTCATTTATTTAAAAATAAAAAATATATTATAATAAAAAATGGTGAGTTTTGGTAACATCTTTACAAATAATAATATGCAAAAATTCACTCACAACCCTCATTTATAGTGTACAAACTATTAGATTAATAACATTTATCTCAATTCAATTTTGATAAAATAAAATTAGTAGTTTAACATTAGTCAAATTGCACTAATAACTCAAAATAAAATAATACATCATTATATTTTTTAATTATCATCAAGCTAAACTTTTTAAACAAATTAAATAAAATTTATAGAAAAATTAATCAATAACATTGTACCCAAATGTTAGCATTCTCAATCAAAAATAAAAAGATAATTAAAAGTTTTCCTAAAAATAAAAATAAATTTCAATCAAGATTTAACCAACTAAAATTGGTATCCGCATTGAAGTTGGCCCAATGATCAATCTCTGTTATTGGTAGCCACCTTAAGATAAATTGAATACGAAATCGATCGAAATGACTTATTACATCCTCCTCCTTCTCCTCTATTGTTATCACTATTACTAACACTTCTCTCTCCATCATCCACCAATATATTAATCTCATTATTTTTAAACTCTCCATCACATCAATCTCATTACTTCTAACCACAAAAAATATAATTTTGAAAAATACTATACAATTTTCCTTCTCGACTTATCAAATTATGAGAAAAAATTTTAAGTCAATGAATAAAAAAAGAGAATAAATTAGAGAATTATATAGCCAGATATGCTATTGTTGTTAATGAAGGCACTGTCTAGGGAGAGAATGGAAAGGTCACTATCCTTGATAGCAGCGTGATACGCACCTAAGTAAAAGCTGTTATGAGAAGTGAACAAATAATTTAATATTACCATTTCTGATTTATTTTAGTTTATTTTTTTCTTGTAATTAATATATATTATTAATTTAAATTTCAGAATTAATTTTAAATTATCTATTATTTATTATATATAAAGCTAAAGTAAAAATTAATAAAAAATAATGATGTGATAATTTATTATTAGTAATTTTATTTAATTCATCTATGAACTTTTGTTTGGATTGAGATAAAATAATGTAGGAAGAAAACTAAGGAATAAAAATAAGAATTGACTGTAATTTTTCATTATTTGAGAATGGAAGAAAAATAAGAGATGAAAGAAAATGACTCTTATTTTTCCTTTAAAATGGAGAGAAAATATATTAATTAACTGAAATTATGATGAATTTATATTTTTATCATTGATATTTTTATATTGAAGAGAAAAAATAAAGAAAGAAAAATAAAAATTATTTTTCTTTTTTTATTTTTTATCTAAATAAAAAAATAAAAAAATAAAAATTTTTTATTTTTTATTTTTTTCTAAATAATTTTATAAATATTGACTTAGAATTATGTTGTTTTCCACGAATTATTTATACAAAACTTTGCAGGAATGATGTTATTTGCCCCTGCTGCTGTCCGATTTGACCCTGTGTGCTCGCAGTCAATGGACCTACTATGAGGCCACCATTTGGTACCCTTGTGCTGGAACTGGTCATGATGTGGCCATAGTATTTGGTGTCAGCAATTCTCATATTTTTATCGCACGTAATTAACTGCAAGTGACATTATTCCTGCAAAATTTCATGTAAATAATTCGTGAAAAATAGTATTATTTTATTTTTATCATTATTTTAATTAATTAATTTATTATTAGTATTTAAATTTTGCAATAAATAACTTATCAAAATATTAATTAGGTCATTATCATGAATAATAATATAATTAACTTTTAAATTTTATTTTTATTTTTATTTACTTATTTTAATTCAATTATAAATTATGATTATGCATTTATTATATTTTAATAAAAGTTTGTAACATATTGTAACATAAATTTAATTATATATATTTTTATGAAAATAAAATATTTATATATTAATAAAATAATATAAAAAAGTCAAGACTTACAATTCAATAATATTAATACAGTAATAATTATTATTTATAAAAATAATAAATAAACATTAAAAAATTAAATACTACATTTTAAATAATAAATAATATGCCAAAATTTCATTGTACTAATATATTATTGACATTAAATTTTTTATTTTTATTTCATTCAATAAATATAATAAATAATAACACAACTGAAAAAAATATGTAATTTCATTTTAAAATTTTAAAAAAATTCAAAAATAGTTTCAAACTACGCGAAGTGTGGAATACCAATTAATTTATATATAAAGCCAAACCAATAACAAATCAAAACGCTAATGTGGCAAAATTTATTGAATTTGGATTTGTATATATTGATGTGATAAATTATGGTTAAGTTTATCCAACTCATTTTATAACTCTTAATTCTAACTCTCTTAATGACAAACTATTCATAATAATTGAATTTCTCTCAACACATGGTTTATTATTTTCTTTACATCATATTATTTTCTCTTAAAACCTCTATAGTTATTAAAAACTCAAAAACATATTAATTCACACTACAATTATATGTCTTTTGAACAATCTTAAACTACATATTCTTTTTTCAGTATAACTCATAATAATAAATTACTATAAAAATAGCAGATAGACATTGCAAAATTAAACATGATATTCTAAATAATAAATAATATGTCAAAATTTACTATACCAAATATATTATTGATAATTACGATAAATATTAAAAATTATATAATTACACTTTAAAACACTAAAAAAATAAAAAATAATTTCAAACCGCACGAAACATGAAATATCAATTAATTTATCAATATATATGAACTTACTTTTAGAAACAATAATGACGTTTAAAATAGATGATATCTATTAAAATTCATTTGATTTATACGTACCCGTTATTTTTAAAGTTGTTGTTGTTGTTGTTATTATTATTATTATTATTATTAAATTCACACCTAATGAGTGATGTCGCCATAACTAGATTTGTAAGCCTAACATAAATCAACTTTTACTCCTTCTTAAGTGTATGTTTCTAATAAATGATTGTGTACAAGTTAGTAATTAATGTTTGTTATTATAATACTCTTTTTATTCCAAATTGATAGGCCTATTTTTCTTTTTTAGTTGTTTCAATACTTAGGTCAGTTTCTTTTTTTTTAGAAATATTGAATTGCTTAATTTCTTATTTTATCCTTATTTAATTTCATAATTGTCAACACTTCAAACAATAACCATTTAATATACTTATTGAAAGTTGAAATAAAATTTGACATTTGAAATTTTAATGTTTATAGTTTGATAATTTCATTTATTAGTAATATCAATTGTTTTTAGTTTTACATTAGTGAACAACAAATTTCAAGATTATTTAATAAGAGTATAATCTCTATTTAGTATTTTAATGCAAGGGTATAATAGGAAAAGTCAAGTAAAAACATTTACTTTAACTAAATTTTTTAACATTTCTTAATCTATATGTAAAAAATAATAATAATAATAAGTCTGTCTTTGAGACGGAGGGAGTATTATAATAGTCCATTTATGTATAATTTTCTTTTCAAACACCCATTATATATCAAATGTCTTCTATTATTTTCTAAAGAAGAAAATTATTTAAAATTATGTACTAATTATTTACTATTTATCAATAATTATGTGTAATATAACCACAAGTCATTCTTTTATATTATATTATAAAAATTATTGTATCAAAAAAATTGCTAAAAAGAAAATTACAAAACTCAATTGTCATAATAAAAAAAATTAAATTAAACATAAAAATTCTAAATAGAAAGTTAAGATCATATAAAAAAATATCTAAACAAAAAATAAAAATCTAAAAAGAAAAAATTCTAGACAAAAAAACTAAGGTATTCTGAATAGAAAACTAGAAAAACCCAAAAAGTAAAAATTCTAATATACTTCTAAACAAAAAATTAGAAAAATCTAAAAAGTAAAAAGTAAATATTTAGATTAATTCCATTAATTGTTAAAAATTTTAAATATATAAGAGCAAACAACAGTTTAATAGATTGTTAGAAATTATTTCATTCATGTTTAATAATTTTTTTTTAAATTGTACCACATAATATCAAATGTATGAATTTATAGATAATCTTTTGTTACAATTATTCATATATGTATGTATAATTTGCAATTATCTATTAGTTTTATTTTTAATTATGGAATACTTAATATTATTTATTTAATTGATTATCAAAAATTATTTCATTCAAATTTAATAAATTTTTTAAAAATTTTTTTACATAAAATTGAAAATATAAATCATTGATTTTTTTTGTTACAACTAAATTCGTATATAAAAATTTTGAAATTTTTTTTTATTTTATTTATGGATAATAATTTTTTAATAAAACAATAATTAAATTTTAATTATTATTTATATATTAATTTTTAATTATTAAACTAATTATTCAATAAAATAAATATTAAACTTATTTAAAATTTATCATTATAATCATACTACGTGAATTTACCATCAATTGATTTTTAGTAAATGTGCATACCTATTATAGAGGCGTGAAGCCTTGAGAAGAAGAATAGTTACTTTTGGTTTTTTTTTCTTTTAAGTTTTAAAAATTTAAAGTTATCAATAAAAACTTATTACTTTGAGTTATAATAGTTTTAATTTTTTATTTTTAATAAGTGAGATCTAGTTTTACAGTGTATATAAAATATAATTTAAAAAAATCATATCGCTTTATCACGTCAATATCATAAATAGTATTAATTAATTTATCTCTCGTTTGACTAATAATTTACATCATATCTTGGTGTTTAAATAAACAAAATTAAATCAAATAGTATTTCTTTTTATTTTTTTTAATATATGATATGTTACTTGATATATTAAAATGAAACTCATAAGTAACATTATGTCATTGTGCCCCATTAATATTTAAATGGCATTACTTGCTTTGTCGCTCATATAACCAACAATATATATATATATATATATATATATATATATATATATATATATACATACAAAGTAATAATTAAAAAAGAAACTTATATAGTATTTGGTTTAATTCTAATTTAAGATTCATTTCATTTGTAAATTAATTTTTTTTTATAGAATTCATTTGTAGATAAATTTGTGCACTTGATATACTAGAAAATAAAAAATAGAAATTCATTTTAAATTAAATAAATTTTGTGTTTAATATAAGTGTATAATTCAATAAATATTTTATTTTATAAAAATATTTGAGTTTTTTTTCAAACTTTTACAAATATTAAAAAATTACAAAAAGAGAGAAGAGAGAGTAGAGAGATATGAAAGAACTTGTGGACCTCACACTTACTTTCTTATCTATATGGAAAAGTGTTTTTCTATTTCAAGAGGTGAGAAAATTACTTCTGATTATTATTGAAAATTATATAATTGAATATTGTTATCTATCGTTAATTAATATAATGTATAGATATATATAACCTCATATATATATATATATATATATATATATATATATATATATATATATATATATATATATATATTATTTATAAGAGAATAAAAATTATATAAACAAAAAAAAAAAGATATTTTGGTCGATCATT
>CATIWR010309058.1:0-10645 GCA_949677035.1 Omphalea diandra | reverse complement strand
TTTGAATATATAATTGTATTGTATAATGATAAAAAATAATAATAATTATTTAATTGATTTTATATGAAATTAAAATTTATATAATGATAAATATAATGTTAATACGAACAAATTCTAAAATTATTTTTATATTTGAAATGTAACAAAAATATTTTAGTTTATATTTTTTAAATTTTGAAATATTAACTGGAAATTGTCTAGTGAAAATGAGAACAAATTAAACAACTTTGGTTCAGTAGGTTCGGTTCGGGTCGATTCAATTAAATTACATGTATTTTAAATTTGGTTCGATTCAAATAGGTTTGATTTATTAATTACTTCATTTAATTCAAATTTTTCTGTTTTCTATATAAAAAACCGATTTTTTTAAAAAGTATAACTGAATAAACCAATTTTATTAAGAGATCAAACCGAACCGAACCAGATCGGTTCGGTCAGTTTTTCACTTTGGTTTGGTTTTTGCTCAGATTCTGTAATTTTGTACACTGTCCAGGGGTAGGATGATAATTTTTACAAAATCTCCTCTTCATTCAATATTTTCTCTCCATTTTGAAGAGAAAATGAGAAGGGAAAATTTGAGTTATTTTCTCTCCCTCCTCGATTTTCCTCCCCTTCCCAATAAAGGGAAAATAACTTTCCCCTCCTATTTTTATCTTTTATTTTCCTCTCCCCCTTATTTTACCCTCTCTCAATCACAAGCTAAGACTCTCTTTGTTACACATAAAATAATTTATTTTAAAAAAAATTTAAATAATACATATTTTAATATTTAAAATATATTATAAAAATATTATTATTTTTTTATTTACAAATTTATTAATAAAATTTATATCATAAATATTTTATATTTAATAAAAGAAAAAATATATATTTTTTATAAATTTCACCTATCATTAGTGATTATCGTTAGCCGCTGATGATTGATAATAATATCGATAATAACAAATAATTAATGATAATAAATATATGTATTTATATGATTTATTTTTTATTTAAATATATTTATTAAAGTTTGAAAAACAAATTCTCATTTTCAAGATAGAAAAGTCATTTTTCTGAAATATAATTTAATTTTTTATTAAAAAATACTTTTCATTGATCAATTTTCTAAAAGCATTACGAAAAATTTTTTTTTGGAAAATATAACAAACCGAAAACGTGAGGATCAACATTCTTTGAACAGGCATGTAGAAAGGTGGAAAGAAAGGGACTCATTGTTTACTTTTCATTTCCATTTGGAAAAATAACGAATGATTTTTTTTTTTTAAAGAAGAAATAGGATTTTATTAATTTCTCAATAAACGAAGGTCAAATGCATGGGTATCCATAGCATATACAAGAATAGAATTCAGCCATGTAGTCTGCTGAGAGGAGGTAATAGCAAACTTTACAAGGATGCGAGTCACTTGATTTGCTTCTCTCTTTACGTGCATTAGTTGTACATTTCTTGCTAGCAACATCTGAATATTCATTAGCGCTTCATGTAATGCCGCCGCTTTCAGGCATTGCACACTCGCGTACCCAGACACCGAGCCAGACATAGCAGTGAAAACATCACTATCATGAGCTCTTATCACAGCACCCACTGCTGCTCGACACTCCCTGAAATTAGCCATGCCTGAAATTTCATAAATTCCACGGAAAGGGTCAATCATGCCATTCCTTCCTTGACAATAATTTCATAAATGGATACCTACTTTTCTTACTTTCCATTGCCTATAGTTTTATTTGTTTAATTATTTGAAAATGTTAGGCTCATCAATGCATTTCTACTATTACTTTTATGTTTGTTATTTGATGTGATATATATTATTTTGATAAAATTATTATTTTATTTAATTATTATTGTTTTATTATAAATATATTCATAATCAGATATTTTATTATTATATGTATATATTTGATAAAATTCTAAATAATAAACTTAACAAAGCTTTTCATTATTATTTTTCATTACTGCTTAGTGATATATTTATATTTTCATTGCTTATTCTTCAATTAAAAATTATTTCACTCGTTATTGATATTTTAATATAATAGTAAGTGAAATTATCTAAAAGTGAATATCATTATTTAAATCTTATCAATATAATTTTACTTCTCAATACTAAAAAAAAAAAAATCATTTCACTCATTGCCATTATTATAAACCAATAAATAACTTGTGATAAAAAGAACAAAATATGCTAAATTAGTTTCATGATATTCATAAGGTTTGGAATTATAAAAAATATGATATTGCGTATAAAAATTTTGCAAGTACACAAGTCGCTTCAAATAATATAATAAATAGTGGAGATCATTTTTACGATGATTGTTTTACACAAATACCAATAAAAACTCTATTTTCCTATTATCTATCAATCGAAATAATAAAAAATAATAAATAAAACTAAAATTAAACAAAATTAAATTCAATTAAACTATTATGACAATAATTTTTAGGAAAATCTTGTACATCACAATACTATCCCACAAAAATATCAAGATAATTATTTCAACTAATATTGAGTTGTCTTAGAGATAAAATTTTCTAATTTGCCCAATAATCTCTCTTCAACAAAAGTAATTTTATTATTACTAAAATAATGTCTACTCTCGTAGTCACAAAATTCAACAATAATACATTAAATTTTATGAATAATTCTTGAATATTTCTAGAAGTTAAGTCTATTTTTATAGTCTCGATCTCCTAGTTTAATATGTTTGAATTAATTTTGGACTTTCATTATCGCTCCATCATTTAGAATCTTAAACACTGCATATATGCAACCGTTTATACATATAAGATCTATTAAGTTTAAATATATTAAATCAAGACACCCAATATAATTGGAGTAAAAATTACTTTATAGATTCATAAAATAGATATTAGGCTTTCACCCCAATCCCTATAATTGAATAATTAGTTCATCCTAAAAAAAAGGAAATAAAGAAAAAAATTCATTGAATTGGTCTTAATATTCTAATTTTATATGTTTGGATTAACTCTGAATTTTTCACTCTTCTTTCATCATCTAGAATCTCAAACAATACATATATGCAATTGTTCATAAATATAAAATCTATTAAACTCAAACACTACATATATGCAATCGTTCATACATATAAGATCTATTAAACTCAAACATATTAAATTGAAAACACCAAAAACAAATGAAACAAAAACCACTTTATATATTCATGAAATAAATATTGGGTTTTCACTATAAATCTTAAAATTGAATAAGTAGTTTATCATAAAGAAAATGATATAAAGAAAAAAGAGTTCATTGAATTGAGTATAAAATATTAAAAGAAAAATATTGCTAAACAAATCTACTAAAAACCCTAAAAGAAAATGCCTCAAATATTCACAAAATATTTTTTTATTTAGTGTAAAGGTTAGATCCATTTTATCTCCTAAAACTCTGCTTTTTTTCCGCCTATGAATCTCTATCCAAAATAGGTCATGAGTCTCATCAAAAGCAGGCTACAATTGTTTTTTAAAATATGAATTTGATGTCTTGCATGGCCCGATACATGAGTCATGCAACAACTCACACACTTAATTATCTATGCAATTATACTCTGCTGACTAGTCAACTCCGCATCTCTACATGGTTCTATGTACGTGTTACACAATAGTTTATGTAACACTAATAAAAATTGCAATTTAGCTTTTTTTTAAGATATTCTTATGCCAATGTAAAAGAGAAAGAAAAAGTCCTTTGTCTTACCAGTGGCAAATTCATATAATAATTGAGCTATACTAATAGTTTTAAATTTTATTAAGGGTGTTACTATATATGAATAAGATATATCATATTTATATATTCAAATCCTCTAATAGTTAGATAAATATGAGAGGAATATGATTAGCCATATTTATAAAATCTAAAGTATTGAATTTAAAATTAATTATTAAATTTATTTTTAATAAATAATAATTAATTTTAAATTATAATTTTTAATAAAATCTCAAACATATATTTGAAATGAATTATGAGATAAAAAAGTAATATTTTAGAGATGTTAAAGCTTTAAAATAAAATTTATTTTTCAAAAAAATTATTTTAAGAAAGTAGGAAAATAGAACCAAATATTTAGTTCAAATAATTTTTCATATAAAAATTTAAAAAGAGTTTCACATTTTACATTTATAATAATGGTGAAGAAAATTACTTAAAATAGTTTTTCATTGTCTGGAAATTTTATATAAAATGAAAGGTAGAATTTTTTTGTCCATATTTTTTATTTGTGCATATTATTGTATTGGTTGAAAATTCATACGTTGCAACTTGTTTTTTTTATTTTTTAATAATTTGTATTTTTCTTCAAAAAACTTATTATTTGTGCATTTAACTTTTAGTGATAATTAATAATATCTATGCGTTTGGCACGAAATATATATATATATATATATTCGTTCATAAAACCATGAATATTAATTTCATATAAATGATAATTATTTTAAAAATAAAATAATATTTATAAATTATTTTTAAAATGAGTAATTTAAAAACTACTTCTATATTATTTATTATATATAAATTAAAACTAACTATTCAACTTCTAATATATATTTTTAATGTCAAAATTACTTAAATTATCACAATTGATTTAATAATAATGTAAAATATTAAATACATAATAATTACTTTGATCCTAGTTACCAATCAATAGATAATAAAAAAGTAGATAATTTAAAATTTTTACATTTGACAAATATAATAACATATCCAGTAAAGAGAATGAATTTTCTATTTATTTTGACTATATATATATATATATATGAATCCAACTTTAATTACTCTATCTTACATTGAATCTGGTTCAATAAGAAATTTGAAATCTAAATAATTTCAATTCAAAATATTTTTTGAGTAATTTTAAAAAATTCTGAATAGTTTCTTTGGCTGTTAATCCAGAATTGTGAGGTTAGTTTTTCTTTTTCTTTTAAATTTTATTATATATTTTTTAAAATTCCAGATCTTCCAAGGACGAGATGTTTTTTTTGTGAACAAACTACATTAACTTAAATTAAAAGGAAGACTTTGCCTAAAATATTGTTGAGCTAGCCAGGAGACTTGTTTGTTATCACTAATCCTCTTTTTTATTAATATCCATTATTGATCATTATTGACCGATAGTAGTTATCAAAGATGAGTCAGACGCACAAAATTATTTTTTTAATGTATTGTTTCTTATATTTAATAATAAATAATGCATAATATTTATAATCTAAAATTTGTTATAATTATATAAATTAAAATAAAGTTAATATCTCTTATAGTGTATTTCAAATGCCAAAAAATATGTTACTCGAAATTTTTTTAAATATTTTTTTTCAAATAAGTTATTTTTTTGTAAAATAAACGAGCCTTTATTTAAAAAACGGTGAATGAAGCAGTTTATTGCTGACTCATTATCCGTTATGACAAAATTCTTAAAATAGGAGAGCTTCTTTTTATTATATAGTCTACATATCAATTCAACTTATTAAATAAAATAAAAATCACATATTTACATATTCCATACTTTTTTAAGTATTCATTTAAAAACACTCAAAATTGATATATTTTAAGGACATGGCTTTTTTATTTGATTTCTCTTCTTCAATTGTACTAATGACCAAAGAAAAAAGTATTTATCTAAGAGACTCTTTTAAAACAAAGTATAAATTAAGAGTTCAAAACTTTCTGATATTGTTCATAATAGATGTTGTATGTTTATTTGATAAAAAAAATATTAATTATAAATTAATAAATATGGTCATTAAATTTACCACTCAGAAGACCATTTGATAAATAGTCATGATTGCGAGCATAGACTCACAGCTATAATAATTCAATTTGACACTCACTCAACCGCATCGTGTTCCAACTAAATAAAAACTATGGTAGCACACTTAATCATGATGCACGACTAAAAAAAATAATATTTTTACAATTGAATTGAAAATTAAATTAGTTAATTAATAAATTTTCAATTTAATTGATTCAATCAATTTATTTAGTTTGGTTTAATACGTACTTTTTATTTTTTTGCAGAAATATAAATATATTTAAAAATATCTAAATACAATAAAATAATAAAATTAATTTTTTAAAAATTAGATTTTGCATATAATTTTTTAAAATTTTAGACATAATTTTAAAATGAACTGGTTTAATTCAATTCCTGATTTTAGGCAATTTTTTTTATTTTTTTTCGAATTTGACCGATTTTTACCAATCAATTTTACATATTTAACTGAATCAAATTATTAACTAAGTCTTAATTTTATGAATTCAATTAATCAATTTGATTTGATTTTTAAAAATATGAAAAAAAGAAAAAAAAAAACAAAGAACATCGTCTTCTTTCATATATTGCTCTGGTTGGTTTCTTTGTTGTGCCAATGAGATTTAGATTAAAGCATTTTCTTATTTTACTTCCATAACTTCTTTTATTATATTATTAATATTTTTAATTTTTAATTCTACTAGACTTGATTTTTGTAAATTTCTATCTTTTAAGTAAAAAAGAAATAATTTTTGTAAAAGTTAATATTCGCTTGAATATTTACTTGTACGCTTAATTGTTTAGTGTTAAAGAGAAACATTATATTATATTGAAATTCTCAAGTCCGCTTCTAAATGAAAATAATAATGTAAATGTTTTGATTGGAAATGTGCGTGCCACATAAATACGCTTTCGTTAATCTTCAATTTACTGGTTCAGATTTTACCGCCGGCAGGGCAATTAAAACAAATATGGATGACGACACCACCAAATCTATACCAATTCGGGTCCCGATTACTAGATCATTGCGAGGTTCAAGAAGACAAAGACCAGTAGCGGCCTCACAGGTCGCTCGCGAGTGGATCCACGCGATAACCCCACCAAAACTCACTGCCAGATGTGTCAGTTCAGAAACGATGTCTAACGTAGCAAAACAATGCAAAATAACTCTCGATTTTCTGTATATCTTTTCTGTCTTACGTGACACTGTGGCTACTATCTTTTCCACTGCATCCTCTCCGTATCATTTTTTTGTAGTACCTGGTAACCTGACCGACTAACAGCAACACCACCAGTACCTCTAATATTAAACTGCACCACGGCGGTCCCCCACCGCTTCAAGGTGTTACTCATCTGAGACGCGTGTCCGGTAACTGGTAACAATCTATGCCTCTTTGGTTCACTTGCTTCTCTCTCTCTCTGTATTTTTAAATCAATTCAGCTTCAAACTCTGATATATTTCAGCTTTGCTGACAATTTCAATAATTGAATACGATTGAACAAAAGATCTCGTGGCTTTCTCTTTTCTGGTTTTGCATGGCGTGATCTTTTTGGTGAGATTTCTCTGGTTTTGATGAGCTTAGTTTTCTTCATTTCGTTTTTTTTTTAAATTTTTTCCTTCTTTTCTGATTTTTTATCGGAAATTAATTTTTCGAATCATCACCTATGATCCGTTGCTGGCGTCTGCAACATTTAATTAACGATCCTTTTTTTTCATTGACCCCGCAAGCAGCTACTCGCTTTTCAGTGTTATAATAAAAAAATATTTTCCTTTTATTAATTAAGTCAAAATATATGGGAAATGGATTTGTACAATATAGACTGAAGCCAGCACATCCATGGAAGTTCGAAAACTGCTTATTATTTTGTGAATATTGAAGGCTGAGCACTGATCGATGTTAACAGTATAACATCACTTTTTATTTGTGCGCTTCCCTTCCCTGCTCTCCTCTTTTTGTGATTCTGTTAAGATCTTGTTGGATATGTAATAATAGTAGTGGGTGAAAATGAGAGGTTGAGGCTTCCAGCCATTTTTGCTGCTGAAAAACCAAAAAAACTATCCTTTTTTTTTTTTTTTAATCACTGATATGCATGTGATTGCTACTTTCCAGGGGCACGGGAACCGCTACCACCACACGTTTCCTTTATACAATTAATAGGTTAGGTTCTAATTAGCTTTCTAACCAAAGTTAATTAAACTCTAATTAGGATTTAAATTTCAGACTCATAGTTACTGTCCGACCTTCATGGGAGGATCAACATGAGTACCTAGAGGGAATCGAACTCGACCAATAATAAGTGGTTTACTCTCCGATTCAATATGTAAGTAAAAGATTCTTCTACATTTTCTGATTGCAATCACACGTCCCGACAATGTTTCGACTGGGGCCATTTTATTCTGCGGTCTGAAATTAATTTCAGGTGCATCACCCAATGAACATGGGGTAATATTTTACTTTCGTATATTTGACCTTGCAGATGTGATTTCTGTGCAATATTTTTTCCTCAGGGAGCAAGAAGAGGGAGACTGATCAAAACCCAGGAAGCAGAAGCGAAAAAGAACATGTCTTCTCCACCGTGGATCACCTTCCTCTCTTGCTCAAGCTCTGTAGTTCAAGCTTCTAGTGAAACATCATTCCTTCCATTGATATTTCAATGGTTGAGATTCATTTTCCTCTCCCCTTGTCCACAACGAGCTCTGCTATTTTCCGTTGATCTTATATTCCTGCTTGTGCTCATCGGCTTTGCGGTGCATAAGCTATATTCCAGATTCACTTCCAGTGGGCACTCCACAACTGACATTAACAAGCCCCTCATTGGACACAACAGAGTTCATGTTACAACTACCGTCTGGTTTAAGCTCCCGTTGGTAGTAACTGTTGTGTTGGCATTTGGTTTCACTGGTTTATCCATTCTTTCGTTCAGTACTGGAAGCAGTACAGAATCGTCGTGGAACGTCGTTGATGGGCTGTTTTGGTTGGTTCAAGCTATAACTCATGCAGTCATTGCAGTCTTGATTATTCATGAGAAGAGATTTCAGGCTGTTACTCACCCAGTTTCTCTTCGAACTTATTGGCTTGCAAATTTTATTATCATTATTTTGTTTTTGTCATCTGGGATCATTCGTTTGGTAGCTCAAGAAACCAGTCTGATACTGGATGATATAGTTTCTATAGTTGCTTTTCCTTTATCTATTATTCTTCTTTCTGTTGCTATTAGAGGATCAACTGGGATTACAGTAAACAGAGAATCTGAACCAGTAAAAAATGGTGAAGGTGATGATGATAATGAAACTATACTAGATGAAGCTTCTTTGGAAAAATCTAATGTGAGTGGCTTCGATTCGGCTTCTATAGTATCTAAGGCCTTCTGGCTATGGATGAATTCTCTGCTGAGTAAAGGCTATAAATCTCCTCTCAAGTTAGTTGATGTTCCAACACTTTCGCCGCAGCATAGAGCTGAAAGAATGTCTCAGCTCTTTGCTTCTAATTGGCCTAATCCGCAAGAAAAATGTAAGCACCCTGTAATAACTACATTGTTGAGGTGCTTTTGGAAGGAAATTGCGTTCACTGCTTTCCTTGCAATTGTGCGGCTTTGTGTCATGTATGTCGGTCCAATTCTCATTCAAAGTTTTGTTGATTATACTGCTGGAAAGAGACGCTCTCCCTACGAAGGATACTATCTTGTCCTCACTCTCCTTGCTGCAAAATTTGTTGAAGTTTTAAGTGCTCACCAATTTAATTTCAATTCTCAGAAACTTGGAATGCTTATTAGGTCTACGCTCATCAGTTCTTTATACAAGAAAGGGCTGAGATTATCCTGTTCTGCGCGACAAGCTCATGGAGTTGGGCAGATTGTGAATTACATGGCTGTTGATGCTCAACAACTCTCTGATATGATGTTGCAGCTTCATGCTATTTGGCTGATGCCATTGCAAGTGAGTGTTGCCTTAGTGCTCTTATACAATGCCCTCGGGGTCTCAGTTATCGCATCATTGATTGGCATTGCTGGAGTCATGGCTTTCGTCATTTTCGGTACTCGAAGAAACAACCGGTTCCAATTCAATTTGATGACGAATCGTGACTCAAGAATGAAAGCAACAAATGAGATGCTGAATTACATGCGTGTTATTAAGTTCCAGGCGTGGGAAGAACACTTCAACAAGAGAATCCAAAATTTTAGAGAATCAGAATTCGGATGGCTTACCAAGTTCTTGCACTCAATTTCTGGCAACGTTATTATGATGTGGTCTACACCGTTACTTATATCAACCATCACATTTGGTATTGCGCTTTTGTTAGGAGTGCCACTTGATGCGGGGGCAGTATTCACTACCACATCTATCTTCAAAATCTTGCAGGAGCCTATCAGAAATTTCCCACAATCGATGATATCACTTTCTCAAGCAATGATATCTCTGGAAAGGTTGGATCGTTACATGTTGAGCAAGGAATTGGTGGAGCAGTCAGTGGAAAGAGTAGAGGGTCGCGAAGGAAGAATTGCTGTGGAGGTTAAGGATGGTGCTTTTAGTTGGGAAGATGAAAGCGAAACTGAAGTTTTGAAAAATATAAATTTCGAAATCAGGAAAGGGGAACTTACTGCGATTGTAGGGACTGTTGGATCTGGAAAGTCTTCTCTTCTTGCCTCAGTTCTTGGTGAGATGCACAAAATATCAGGAAAGGTATGAATTCTGAAACAGAATACTTGGCATTTGACTTTTGCCTCTTTGATTCAGGTCGTCTCATGAACTTCAATTTTCTTCTTTGCTGGCTGCTTAGTTCATTTTACTTTTGCCTCACAAAGTTGGGCCATTTTTTCCTGTATTTTTTTCATTCTTGATGCTAGAATTTAGTTCATGACATTGAAAATCAACATTTCC
>CATIWR010309049.1:0-27512 GCA_949677035.1 Omphalea diandra | reverse complement strand
TATATATATATATATATAGTAATATTCTTTACAAATGCTTCTTACACTTTTCATAATTTAGGTAATATTTCAAAGGTCATATTAAGTATCCTTACAGAGCTTAAAGTTCGTTTAAATGATTGGAAATACTTGAAACATAAAACTAGTTGTCACTAGCTATTTTTAGGCAAATCTAGCCATTATAAATGTTCAATCGATGTTGAAAAATATTTTAATGGGCATTAGAGTAGCACAAAAATGAATATAACCGATGGCTTTATTTGCTAAGAATTTTTAAGACGTGTTAAAAATGTTCAATAGTTATTTAAGTATTCAACGATCATTAATTTCACTTTAATGTGTGTTGAAGATGACTCTACACAATAACTTTTACTAAAATATATTTTTTTATAGAGTATCAAATTTTTATATTATTGAAAGCTAGACTTAAAGAGATTTTTTTTTTTTTTGCATATCTGGATAACTATCTAACTCTTTGTAAATCAATCTATAGAGTATTTCAAAATTGACCTATTTGCATAATGAGTTTAAATTCAACATGAACTTCTTTTATTTAAATGATAATAACTTGTTTCTGACCTTGGATTTATACACATTTGATTCTCTAAAAATAAACATCTTCTACTTTTTAACCATATATTATGACACTTTTGTTTTTTAGAATAATTCTAGACATAATTTCAAAGTGCACTCTTCTATGGATATCTTTCATTAGACTTCTTCATTCTTCAAAATTTGATCATTTTTATTTTATCTTTCAAGGCTTCATTACCTTCCTCTTAACTTTTACTTTAAGCTTGGTGCCTTCAAAACTTTTGATTAGTTTATATGACTTTTTTGGGGGCATGTCTCTTATTATTTTTTCTAAGCCTCATATAAAATAAATTCTAACAAAACACAAACACCCAAATATAAGATAAAAACCTCTTAAGTTTTATTATCATTTAAATATGGCTTAAAGACTAATTTGGTCCCTTAATTATTTAAAAAGGTTCATTTAAGGACAAAATTGACTATTTGATTATTTAAAGATGTAACTTCCATTTCAGGCTTAATTGAGCCAAAATCCATATAAAATTAGCTCGTGAAATGCACGAGGTAGATAAGTGCATTTGATACGTGATTTCAAATGAAAGTCATTAATTGCACATGCTAATAGGGCAAAAACAAAGATTTAATTTCATATTCATCATTCATCAGTTGGAAAAGTGAAGCTTCTTTGTGTTGACTAAGGAATCTAGTGGCTTTAAGCTTTATTTGCACATTATTGAGTTGACTAGGTAAGCTCCCATTATTGTTTATTTGATAGCTTTAAAGTTTGTATTAAGGTTTTCATGTAGTGAGTTGGGAGATTTTTTTATTAATTAAGATTTAGCAATATGCAAGCTAATGAGGACCATAAGCTTGTCGAAAATCATATATTATAATGTTGGGACAATATTTGTTGATATGGTGGTAATTTATGCTTTTCATGTGGAGAGTTGAGGGTTTATAACTATAATTTTGATTTAGATTTAATAATGAACTAAATTTTATTTCTTAAATTATACGTTGTAGGATGAGTTTTAGGGTTAAGATTAGAATTTTTCATGGGAAAAGTTTATATATGACCCACATTTAAAGTATGTTAGGGATGAAGTTGATGAAATTCCTATTATTGATATAGATAAACTACACTCTATTAGAATAGTTAAAAAGATGCGACCAGTTATTGGGTATAGTGATAATGTGAAAGTGTATTGGAGACCTAAAGGAAAAAATGTTAGTATAGAATTAAGATTCATGTATAATGATGAATTAATTCTTGACATTATTAGGTAGGCAAAAGAAGATGACAATATAGACTTTTTTATTGAGCATTGAATGGATGAAGCTAATGTTATTTGTGAAGTGTCTCTACTATTTCTTGATGTCAATACACAGATAAGGAGTTATAGTGCAAATGTAGGGGATGATGAGTTAGAATTAAGAGGGCTAAGGCTTCTAACTAGTTTACAAGTGTAAGTCCTAGTGCTATTGAGAAGTTGAAGGAAAACATGCTTAGGGCTACTCACTGCCAACTTCATTAGAATGGTGAGAGGAGGTATGAGATATTTGAAGGGAAGGATAGACATGTTATTAAATTGGTTAATAAGTCATGCACAAATCGGTCATAACATTTGTTAGGAATTCCATGTCTTCATGCCATTTGTGTTGTGTGCCATAAGGGAGCTAACATTATTGACTATATTTTTTATTGCTATAGTAAAGAGAAGTATCTTAAATCATATCAATATCCCTTATAACTAGTTAAGGGAAAAAATATATGGCCTAGGACTAAGAGTCAACCACTTGACCCACCAACCCCCAAGAAAATGCTTGGACAACCTAAAAAGTTGAGAAGGGTTGATGTTGATGAACCTAAGAAATCAAACAAACTATCTAAGAACGAGGTTAATATGCATTTTTCAATTTGCAAGGCCGTAAGACACAACAAACAAACTTGCCTTTATAAAATTGGGATTCCAATTCCTAATGTGAGTTAATTGCTACCATATCACTTCTAAGTGAATCATGTATCTTGGATGAATAATTTATTTTTTCACTTTGTGTAGCCATCACAGACGTCTAGGATAGGCAAAAGCATAAGACGACAGTCAAATACACAAACTTCACATACCTTTGAGCCCACTGATAGGCAACAAACTAAACATGTAAGTTTATAATATATGACTTGGCAATTGTATCTAATATGTAAGACTAACATTTTGTGTAATATGTTAGAGTGACAAAAGGAAGCAATTTTCATTCCCACAACATACTGACAAACCTACCAATACAAATGAAAGCATTAGGATTGAAGAGCCTTTAACTGAACACATCAATTGATTAAAGGGAAAAGTAAAGATTGGGACTCAACATATCGATAATAATAATGCTAAAAGGAATAAGCTAATCAATTTTAAAATCATTGTTGATCTTGTGATTGGTAAAGTAGCATGGCAGCTAAGAAATGAATTTTGTATTGAGTGAATTATGTTAATTATATCATAATTTTATTGAGTGATTTGATCTTATTTTAATTGAAACTTGTTAATTTTACATTTCTTGCAATGGCAGTCAACTGGCATAAAGGTTAATGACTTATAAAAATCCAATTCCAGTTAAAAATCAAAGGGTGATCTTAAGAAATCCACTAGTTAATATATATGGGCACAATCCAAAACATGGAAAGTTTTAAGGGTATGGACTTCAATGGCAAGGCAATCCTTGTGTAACAACTAATCAAATGAATGAAGCTAGGTAAAGAGCAATTGAAAATATGAAAACAAGGGCCATAATTCAACAAGCTACAAACTCCCTTATTTTTAGTAGCAACAATCCAAGCACCTGTAATTTTGGACCTCCTCAAATGGGAACACAACCAAGACCATTAAGCTAATTCAGTTATGTCACCATTAATTTTGAGCCAACTCCACCAAATGACCCTAGAATTCCTCTTCAATAAATGACACAACAATCTCAAGTGTCTCAAATGCCTCCTCAATAGAAAATTCCACAACAACAACTAGTTAGGCATGTTTGGAAGCCTTAATGGTAGAACTGTTTGAAGTTCTTATCATAGGCAATGCCTTTTTTTGGATGTCTTTTATAGGCAATGATTGTTTTTACAATTTTTTGGTTATAATATCATACTGGGTATAACATCCCTTTTATGATTTTGAATAGGCATTAACAACAAGCTTAACTTATGTTTGATAACTAGCTTATGATTTTGTATAGGCATTGACAACCAGGTAGCTTATGATTTTTTTGTAATATTTTATTTTCAATGAAACCTTCTATTTATGAATGAATTGTTTCTATTTTTCAAATTCATCTTTCTATTTATGTTAATTCTTTTTAATTTTAGTCAATATGCCAATAAGCATTACAAACGCAACACAATTTCATTAAATATGTCAATTTCATTCAAATGGTAGTTAATTACATTTAAGAACTTCTACTTACATTTCAACATTCACTACAAAATGCAAACTACGCTACTTTACCTTCCATAATGGAAGTAACAATCACTACAAAATGCATGCTAACATACCAATATACTTCACCAAGTTATAGACATTAAAATCCCTTATTTTCAGCAATAATAATCCATCTGTACTAGTCTACTTCATCAAATTTACTTATAACTCCTAAGTAACATTTTCATTCCCATAATTAATAACACCCAAGTCATCACCAAAACAGTTTGCAAATACAACACTTTCTGCTTGTACTTATCACATTCTTGCTTAGTATCTCTCAGTTCAATGCTTAATTGTATCCCATCTTTATCAACATTCACATTATCAATGTTCACACTTGACATACTACCTTTTGCTTCAACTACTTCATCAACCAGCATGTTAATCACATATTTTGCACGTTGATCCATCTCCACATCATGCCATTCAAAGTATTTACAATCACATACCCTGTAGTTAATACATGAATAAAACCTCCTTTGTGGGTTCAACACACTCCAAGAAACCCACCTAAGCACTTCCTACCACACTCACAAATCCTTGGCCCTCACTCGCAGTTGAACTCAGGTTTAATTAAAAATGGACGTCAACTTCTCAATGTATTTAAGACAGGTGAGTTACAAGAAGGTGATCAATGAGCAAATGGAGCCAATGACCTTAATGAAGATGAAGATGCCATTTTCACCTCTGATTCCTCAAACTATGGTTTGAAGTGTGAATTTGAGAAAAGTGAATTTGAATTTTTTTTTTTTTTACTATTGTTAGGGATTTGATTTTTTAATTTGGGGATTTTATTATCCTACGGAAGTTACCATTATAATTTTAGTGGGAGATTTTATCTCTTTAACGCGTATTGTTCATGCAATTTTTGAAGGTAATTTCAGATGGATTTTAGCTTTAATTAAGTCTAAAATAGAAGTTATGTCTTTAAATAATCAGATAGTTAATTTTGTCCTTAAATAGACCTTTTTAAATAGTTAAGGGACCGGATTGATATTTAAGCCTTCAAATATATGATCAAGCCAAATATCTTATCGATCTTGGAGTTAGATTGTCAACATAAATTTTTATCAATTAATATATAAATTATGATTTTATTAATAATTTATTTTTATTGAAAATATACAATATATAGTTATTTTTAATAATAATATATAATTATTATTTTGATTAATAATATATGGAATAAAAATTTTTAAAATACCAATAATAATAAACTACTAAAATTAATTCAATTCAATTTAGTTCAACTAATTAAATTGAATTTTTGATTTTGCACTTTTTGTTTTTGTTAGTTCTAGTTCAAGTCACTTCAATTCGATTAATATAATGTTCACCCTAATTAAATCTAGAGATGACGTAATAGATGAATCTATTTAATCCATTGATGATTTTTCTTAGGTTCAACAATAAGAAAAATTGAACGTTAAATGGTTTTTATAATTCTATTCAATTTTTCTTTTTTTGATACTTTGAGCCTATTTTTAATCATATATAAGAATAAAAGAATAGAAAATTAAAGTCTCATCTGGTATCATTTATGTTGTCTATTACTAAATTAAAATTTATTTTTATTTTCAAATTTTTTTTAATAATATACGAATAAAAATAACATCTTTAAAAATGAAATCTAATATATATTTTTTTAGTTTAAAAAAAAACCCTCCAAAAAGAGAAGGCTACACATGTTGGTTGTCATTTAGCACGACAAAATTTACCAAAAACAACATCACTTCCAGGTTTGGACTTTTCCCCATCAGCCTTTTTTTCCTCTTTCTTTGCCCTTTCCTTTCCCTCTCTAGTGATATCTTAATTCCATAGGCCGGAGCTGGAAAATTCAACACCACCATGTACCCACCTCCTCCACCACCACCACAACCCTCCTCTTCCTCCGCCCCTCAAAAACAACTTCCTGCTACTGGCCTAACCAGATACGGTTCCGCTCCCGGTTCGTTTTTAACCAGGGCAGTTGATTCTCTTATTGGTGAATTCTCATCCTCCGCTACTTCATTAGCCGGACGAGGATCATCACTAGTGAGTCAGCACTACTTCTCTGCTGCTGACTCGTCCTCCCTCACCTCTGAGTCAAATTGCAAAGTCAACTCTTCGAAAAGCGGCGGAGGTGGATTGCAGAGATCTGACGATATTAATGGATCTTTGGTTAGGCAGAAGAGCTCTCCTGCTGGCTTTCTATCCCATCTTGCTACAGGAGAAAACGGTGCGTTTCTATCAAATTATGTATGCTCTAGAAATGGAGTTCAAGTTCATTTCTAGTCTGTTTTTTCTAAGCTCTGTTTGATATTTTCACTAAATAAGTTTCTTCTAAGCTTCTGTTTGATATTTGCACTGAATGAACAATAATTTTAAACAAAAATACTACCGTAACACTAATCAATTAAAATTTTATGATCGGATTGATAAAAGTAAAAAATTGGATATAATTTTAAATAATGTTATACTGATATGATTTTATTGGTGGAAGCAGTTGAACCAATGCAAATCAGAATGAAATATGATACAATTCTGAAATTTTATGATCATAAAATTTTATTGGTGGAAGCAGTTGATATTTCCAGACATATTTCAGCAGTTGAGCCAATGCGTCTCTTTGTAATAAACAATTTTCGTTTCCCTTACATTTGTGGTGCAAATGTTTTTGTCTTCTTGGGGCTTATTTGTACAGTTCAGTGTTCTTTATTAGTAAATGAAAACACTTCATCTCTTATTGAAAATGTTATATTAGTAACAACGCAGAAGAGAAAGACAAGGTAGGATCTTTTAGGAACATGGTATTGTATACCTAAGTATATTCATATTGTATATTATATTTTGACAGCTTGAATTTGTAGAGAAATCAGTTGCTTAAGGTAAGAGAATGTTGTTTAACCAAATAGAAAGATGTATTATCATCTAAGGTTATCCATAGCAAACATGTGTTCTATGTGGAGCTAATACATGGTTATCATTATAGTTATCAAAGCTAAATTCACATTCATATTCTAGATCTAGGAGATGTCATAAAGATTTATATTGATGAAGTTATTTATTCTCATTCCCTAAAAGAAAAGATATAGTTTAAGTAAAATGTTCTAACTGCATGATTTCAATTTGGCTAAGTTAGATAGATGCTGAAAGCGTTCGCTTCTTGTCTTATCTGAGTAATTAAGGAGAATGGTTGCCAACCAGGCCTGGTTGGTGTCTCACACTCTTTAGAAGTGTGGAGAATGGGAAGTCTTGGGTTTGATTCCCCTCTATCACTAATATTGTGAGTGCTTTGCTTTTATGGCGAAAGTTAAAGGGAGGACCCTGCCTCCCATTGTGTAGCTCACAACCAATTTGGCCTCCAAAGAATCAAAAAGAAAAAAGAAAAAAGGAAGGAGAATGGATGTATCATGTTGTAAAATGAATTCTTATATGATATATCTCTTCAAATGCTGTCTTCAATGCAAATTCTTAAATAAATGTTTGCTATCTTTTATCTCCAAGCCTCTTATTGTTAGCTGTTGCATAAGACTAAGATGAGTTGTGGTGGCTTAAATAATATGGTTTTGAGGGTCTTGAAATTTGTCCGTTTATTTCTCAAATGCAAATTTCAGGCTTCTCAATTACACCAGGGACTGGAGGATATAACTCTCACAATGGCTCTAATGCTGGTCACAAGGTATCTAGGTTGAACTCTCAGTTGAGCTTCACTAGACCAGACTCTCTTTCTCAGATATCTGAAGTTAGTGAGAATGTTGTTGAAGGCATCAGCTCTAACAATAGCCACCGGAATTCTCCACATTCTTATCCCTCTTCTAGCTTTGGGATGGGGTCCTGGGATAGTTCCAATTCCATTGTTTTTTCTGGACCACTGAGCAAACGAGCAAAGAACATTGATGGAGACATTTTTAACTGTCTCAGTGGCTTAGAAACTCAGGTACTAGAACTTTTTAGAGGACTTCTATTCCATACATCAGGAAAGTCGAGGAACAGTACATAACTTCTCATGTTCCCTAGAGCATCTACACTAATAAACACACAAAAACACTTGCCTTTAACAATTTATGCCCTTTGATTTTTTTTTTTTTTTAATTTGAACTAAATAGATTTGTGAATGAGCTTAGGATCCATTTGTGTTAATATGTGTATAATATGTAGTAAGTTGAGTTAATTTTGACTAGCAAGTGAAAAATCATAAACATCAATATTAATGTCATATTCAAATACACTTCGCTTCAAATGTACCTTTCTTATGGAAATTATATATACATGTGTGCAATTTTTAAATTCCTTTTGGATTATCTGTGCATTTTTGAATTCTTTTTGGATTTTGTTTTATTTCATTTCAAGAACTTTATTCAGATGCATTTTCTAGCATTCTTTTACGCTGTATTTCATATTAATTTAATAATTTGTTCCCCACAAATTACAGAATAATTTGCTATATATGTTCTCTAAAATAGTTCCTATCAGCTGCATATTAAACATGGAAGGATGGTGCATCTAATCCCCAACAGAATAGCCTAGTGGTTAAAACTCATAGATACAGCTGTAAGGTCATTAGTTTGAATAGGGTAATGGAACAGGGAATGTCTAACCCCATCATGTGGCAATTATCATGGATGAAAAAAAATGGTGACTCACAGAACATTTAGCTTTTTTTTTTTTTCTTTATTTTTTGGGACAAATAAGAATTGCAAGCTTAAAGTGACATTTACAGCAGATACTTGATTATTTATAGAGCAATAGGCTGGTGTCTCATGGGCTTAAAGTTGTCTCGAAGTTATAATTTACAGTGACTTTGTCTTGCTGGTATGCATCTCTGACTCATTCTTCATTCAGTTTAGTTTGCCCCAGACAAATCTTGAGATGGCAACAGTGGAGAAGCTGCTAAATATTCCTGAAGACTCTGTGCCTTGCAAAATCCGTGCAAAACGTGGATGTGCCACTCATCCGCGAAGTATTGCTGAAAGGGTTAGTAAATTCTACAAATCCCCTTCATTGATGTGTAGCCATTTCACAAATTCTGTAAATTAGTCATATACTTGGAAAATTAAAGTGACTTTATAGTGATATCCAAAGAGAAAATGCCTACATTTTCTTTTTCCAAGTGGCCTTTTGTTTTCTTTGAAATGTTCAACCACATTCCCATCATGCTTTGATGTGCATATAACCTAATCTTCAAGAAGTGTTTCCAAAATTTTATTCCACATTTTTCCTTATCTACTTTGGTTTATGTGCACAAAGTATAGACCTACTGTGTAAGGTTCTCTAGTTTGGTTGTCATCTTTTTTGAAATTGTCATTTCAGTTTCAAACTACAAATATCTATTTTGTTTTCACATTTCAAAAGCATGCAACTCTTTTTACTTGGTAATGGAAAAACAATCAGGGACGTACTTGATAATACTTGATGCATTACTTTTAGGCTATCATTATGTACAAACGTGTTGAGGAAGCCAGTCTTTGCAGCTCTTTTCAGAAAGAAAAATACCTTGTCTCTGTTTCTCGCTGTCCTTTTTCTTTTTTGGCTGGTGTTATGATCAGCTGTCTCCAATGAATATCAGTACCTCATTCTTGAAAGTATAGACATTTTACTGATTACTGCCTGATATTATCAAATGAGATAGATACTACATGATTGATCAATCTTATTGCTTCTTACATTAGATAATGGATTCAATGAACTTAATGCAGAAGTTGAATTATGCAATTTATATATCACAGAAGGCTCTGTAGAATAATTTTTGTAAATTGCACTATTGGCATGTGCTGGTTCTCCTTCCAGCATTCTTACAGAAAAATTATCATTATATAGTTTTTATTTGGAAATCAGGAGAATATTTTAGCTGCATGCTTGTTCAATGTGTGAGTAGTTTCTAATTGGTGATCGGATTGACTTAGTAACACAGTCATTACAGGTTCTTTTGAATTAAAGTCTCAGACAGTCTTTTTAATCTACCAAGAACACATATTGGGTTAAAAGAAGGTGAGAAAAGGGGGAGAGGGTGAAAGATACCCGAGAAGAGCACCATGGGGAAATATACATTGCAAGAAAAAAATTTGACAGCATGATAGAAAGAGCAAGGTGGTGGAGGGTAATGGCGCTCATCCTCATAGGAGTTTGTGAATGGATTCAAGCAGATTCAATTCGCTGGAAATAGTTGTGTTGAAACTTGAAAAGTGTCAATGGAATATGGCATGTTGCATCAAAAAGCAATATCTTGACCGGAGCTGAATAAGGCATGCTTGTGTTAAAACTATAGGACATATTTTTAAAATTCTCACGACTATGCATTGGAACACTTTGTAGTCATACCAAATACATGGCTTATTATAATATGGTGTTTACAAAGCAATAACTGTGTAGATTGTCAGCTTGAGAGTGGAAAACAGTAGCTATGTTTGAAACAGAGGAATTTTTTATAACTAAACGACAAAGAGAGAGGGATTGAGATAGAGAGGTGATGATTCAAGTTGATAATGAAAAATGCACTTCTTGTGATGTTTTTTTGTCTGTAAGAGGACCCGAAGTGAAGACCAAATTTATGTGCGTCTTTCAAGTACTACAGCCTCATTCATACAATTGAAGTAGAAGAATGCAAATATATGATAGGACATATAAACCAGCTAAATTGGGAAGAATCTAGTTCAGTGTGATTGGGCATTCATTTCATAATTGCTATTTTGCTGATTACATAGAAGTTGAGAGGAATTTATTTCTTTTGTTTGGTTGAAGTGCGGAAAAGGATTTTGTTGTTGTTGCTTTTTTTTTTCTTCTTCTTCTTCTTCTCCTTCTGTTCAGTGATTATGTTATGTGGCTAACCATTCTACTAAAACCATCCTTTGGTAGATGTTACTGATCAGTATGGCTGAAGTAATGATCATCGCCTTATCTTTTTTCTTCGCATATTCATGGGCAAGAGTTGTTACTTGATAGGAGGAATTTAACAAACTGGTAATTTACTTATTCTAGGGGAATAATGGATGTGAAGTGAAGCCCTAATATAAGTATATCTCTGTAGTAATAGATGCTTCGTTTTAATGTAGAAGATTGAAAATATGTGATCAGACATCCAAAGAAGTCAAACTAGGAAGAATCTAGTTCAGTGCAATTTTTCATTTATTTCCTTATTGGGTTGTTCTGCTGATTACTTGACTTAGAAATTAAGAGGAATTTGTTCCTTTTGTTTGGTTGAAGTGCAGAAGAGGATTTTATTGTTGTCATTGTTGTTCTTCTTCTGTTTGAGTGATTATGTCATTCGGCAACCCATGCCAATCAAATTATCCTTTCATCGATGTTAATGATCAGTATGTCTGAAATAATTGATCCGAATGCCTTTATTTTTTTAATTGTTTGTTACTTCATGGAATGAATTTAACAAACTGGTAATAGTTGTAGGAGAATGTCAGATTTGGCTATGTTAAAACTTACATTCAAATGCGCTATTTGAATATGTAAATGCACCTGCGCATGTATTTGTCCTATGTATTTGTATATGCATGTGAACAGTTATGAATTTATGCGTGAGGATGCTGATTTATGAGTTGTGATCTTCTTTTGTGTTAATACTCAGGAGAGAAGAACCCGAATAAGTGGGAGATTGAAGAAACTACAAGAGCTTGTTCCTAACATGGATAAGGTAATATTGGGAGATTCTTTTTCTTGTAGATTGATCAAATATGGAGTTTGACAATTTGTGAAGCAACTTAAATTTCCTTCACTAGGACTGGTAACCATCTGATTCTACTTCTGATTTTTAATTTATATCTAAAATTATATAAGCATCATTAAGGTAAATTTTTTTGGATAATATTCCATTAATCGACCCCTGTGATTTTCAATATATCATTGAACCCTACAAAAGACATCATATCAAACAATTAAATGATTTGTGACAAGTGTATTTATATGGATAAGTATTTGATAGTTGATAATTTTTAACCAAAAAAAAAAAAAAGAATTGCGTACAACTTACATCTATCATCTATGCTTTTGCTAAGTCCAAACTATAATCAATCATATGTACAGCTTGTAGCTGTTATGTGACCTCTATACTTTCTAATTCCAACATGTTGCCTTCAAGAAAATGTAGATAATTATATGTTCAATTTTTTTAACTTGTTCCTGCAGCAAACAAGCTATGCAGATATGTTGGATTTGGCAGTGCAGCACATCAAAGGTCTTCAAAATGAAGTTCAGGTGTGTGAACATGCCTGAATGTCTATTTCTATATGATGGGGAATTTGATTGCATCCTGTATAGTTGCGATCTAACTATAGTTGTTTTTTTTTGGAACCACCATTCTAACTAAATCTGTATTTGCTGTAGATGTAATATTTTATTTCTGGTCTTCATCTAATCTTGACTCTATCTGTCTGGCAGAAACTACATGAGGAAATGGAAGATTGCTCATGCGGTTGCAGACCAACCACATGACATTTTGCCTTACTGGGATTCCGTGGAACAAGTTTTGATATTAGAGTTTTGAAGGCAAGGGACTCGAGGCTAATTTTGTTACTGTAACAAGTTTAACTTAACAATGGAAAGTAGAGTAGAAACTCTAAATTGTATATAATGAAGTGCAAAGTGTTAATTTGTAGTACATCAGAAAAAGAAAGTGTAAAATGGTATTCAATTTTAGCTTTTTGAACAGTTTCTGACCTTTATACTTCGGTTTTTTGAATTTTAGGTGAACTTGAAAATTCAATATGCGACCAAATATGACTTGCAACTAAAAAATCTGAAATTGTTAAGCGTCTTTAATCTAAAGAAACGTTACCCACTACAACATTTGTGATTACCGAAATCAGGTGAAATAATTCGTAGTATATTCAATCCAGCCATATGAGTATCACTAGCTGGGAATTTCGCTTTCTTCCGATAGCATTTACTCATAAAAAAAATTGTCGCAAAACATTGATAAGAATTTTAAATTAGTCAATTTGAATTTTCAATTTTTTATAAGTAGATTAGTAACAATATAAACAAAATTATTATAAAATACTAAAATTTTGTGACACTTCTAAATGAAGTGATCAATCCAACCATGTGTATATCACTACTAGAAATTTCACATATTTTTTTTATAACATTTATACGCATAAAAAAAATATTGCATCGTCACAAAATATATATGTTATAAGAATTTTATATTAGTCACGCAATTTAGATTTTCAATTTTTTATAAGTAAATGAATAACAATATAAAAAAGTTATCAAAAAATACTAAGATTTTGTGACACTTCTAAGTGGTCTCAAATTTAATAATAAAATAAAACATATTTATTATTATGATAATTATTTTGTTTATAATAAAATATTGGATGATTAATTTAATTGTCACAAAATTTTGCTTTTATTATAAATAAAATAAACTTCTCACAAATTATTTTAGGTATAACTAAAATTTGATATTATGTTGAGTGATAAAATTATTTAAGAATTCATAATTCATAATAGATATTAAGTAATAATTTTAAAATTGTCACATAAGAACATTCATAATAAATATTAAATAATAAGTTTAAGGTTATCAAAGTTAACTTAATAAAAGCTACATAATATGCAATGAATAAATATGATCACTATAATCTTTTTTTTAATCTTTCTTTTTTCCCTTGAGTTACAATATTTTCATTACAAAGAAAATTTATTATATATAGTGAAAAGACCAAATATTTTTCAAACTTCATCCTAAGATTCCCTTTTTCATTTTAAAAGCCCCTATCTATCCTATTATTTTATCTCTTCAATATACCACCAAATAGGAAATAGACGGGAGGGGAGAGAGAGAGAGAGAGAGAGAGAGAGCGAGAGAGAGAGAGAAAGAGAGAGAAATGAGATGTAATATGTAATCTACAAGACAACACCACCATCACTGCCTATCCCATTCAAGGTTATGGAAAAATATTCTTGGATGGAGACTATGATCATCGATTAATCATAACTAGCATCATAGAAATGCTTTGGGATTATACATAATCTGTAAGAGTTCTTCCCTTTTGTTTTACCTTTTCTTGAATTTTTGTTAGTTAGTTTCCTAAAAGAATAATTCCTTATGTATATAGTTTCGATGGATGCAAAGCAATGATAGAAAATGAAGTTGTTATGTATCCTCAGTGTAGTGAGACCAAGTTAGATGGTCAATGTAGTCAAGCCAATTCAAATGGCAATTTCTCTATTATATTTCCCTATTTTTACTAAATTTTGATCCTGTTAGTGACTTTGTGAGTTCTTTGATTTCACGATTGTGCTCGAATAAGTGAAATCTTACTTATAGCTTCTAACCTTTCATCCACCATTGAGAGATCAAGAGGACAAGATTCATATGTTGATACAACCCTAATTCACGACAAATAGTTAGGGTCATTAAGGGACCTTTTAAGAAGGTCTCTTTGAACCCTTATGGAGAATTAAATGGCCAACAGGGGACCAAGGTGGGATGATACTTTAGTATTGTGATGTGAACTCAGTGAACACCCAACATGATGATTCACTCAAATTCAAAAGACCCATGACTATTGTAATATCCCTATCCACATTCATTGACATTCTTACATGAACATATTCATTGCATAAATGATTTGCAATCCTACATGAACATATGCAATGGATAAATGATCATGTAGATATGTGAATTGGATAAGCATGACAATGACACTTGCACCATTACATTTGAGACACTTGAACATATATGTAATATTTGTATAGTTGCATGACAAATTATCTTATGTTGTGTGGATGTTATATTATCATAAATAATGGTGTTTTAGAGCTAAGAAGCATATGGAGATTAGGAGATGGATGACAATGATGAAAGAGTGAATAAGCAGGACTAAAAGAGGAATATTGAATTTCCAACCAATGGTAGTGAGACATCATGATTTTGCCTTATTAGGGTACGTATATAAATTAAATTTGTCATCTTTTAGGATTAGATTAGAGAGCAAAAAACGTGAGAGAGTGTAAAAAATAGAAAGAAAGAAAGGAAGAAAGGAGGAAAAGAAGAAGAATAAGAAGAAGGAGAGGGAGAAGAGTGAGCTAGCTAGGAGGAAACCCTGAGCTTTTATAGTTTTAGCAAAAGAGGTAAGTGATTTTATCTTTTTCTCATATGAAATTCCTCCCTCATAACATGTTAAACATGGATGATTATAAAGAATTATGAAGTAATTTGAGGTAAAGCTCATAAGAAACAAGAGCTGATTGTGTTGGTTTTGTTGTTAGAGTAGATTTTGTACCCATGATTTCATAACCCTAGAAGAGGAATTAGGAAAAATGTAAAATATAAAAGTTGTAGCTTTATGCTCCATCTAAATTCAAGTAAAATAGTTTTGTTTAATTTGGTGTGTGTGAGGAGATCTGGCTCTTTCATTAGTGCTAGTTCACAATTAACTAAAATCTCCTCAGTCTGGATGTTTTCATATATTTTGATGACCTTATGTTCTAATTTAGAAAAAGTGAAAAACATGAAATTTGTAGATTTATATAAACTCTAAATACCTATAAAGCAGTTTTGCTTAATTTGTTGTATGGAAAGAAATATGGCTCATTCATTTTGACTGATCCTGAACCTGATGAAACCTCATCAGTCTTATAATTTTTTTTTCCAAAAATTTGATGGCCATAGAATTGAAATTTGGTGATATCTTAAGCTTGAAAGTTATATCTACATGTCTGTAAAATATTTTTTGCAAAATTTATCATGGTTGATGAGATATTGCCCCTTCATCATGATTGATTGTCAACAAGCTGAAAACCTGTTCTCCCTGAGATTGATCATTTATTTTGGTGACTTTAGAGACTGAATTAGACAATGAGTAAAACATGTACTTTATGTGTTTTGTAACTTCTAGTAAATCGATTTTGCAATTGGATTTGTAAAATTTGAGATATACCCAAGAATGTAAGACCTACTCAGACTGAGATGACATTGGAATAGGACAAAATTAAAAAATTCACCACATTTTATATATGTCTTATATTGACCTGAAATTTGACTATGTTTAGTTTATTCAAAAAAGGAATGAAGTCATTTGGATAAGTGTATCTAGAGTTATTACTGTAAGAGTGTAGCAAGGTCAGACTGCCATATAAGGAAGATATGCCTAAACACTAGGTCCATTTGCATACCAAACATTCATAATCATTTTGACATACTTATAACCATGTATGTATCAAATGTTAAGAGAGAAGATCAAACCTACCATAAAGGTTGGTCACATCAAAAGGTGAGTAAAAATCGTAATTAAATTCTAATGTGTATGTGTGATAATTTTATGATATGATTATGTTCTATTACATGTATATGTGACTGAATTTTACATGTGAATACAAGTCAAATGAGAATTATATGCTCTTAATGATTACTTGATATACCATTATGAATGAACACTTGTATATGAAACTAAAAGGATGTTATGATCGGTTGGTCAAACATTTGCAAATCATTTAGAAAAGAGACTAATATGTCCTATTAGCACTTATTATTGATCAAATGATTCATTTGTTATATGATGGCCAACAAAATCAAATGTCATTTGAATCACATGAATTTACAGGAGCAGTTTTTGCCTTGCAAGGTCACAAGAAAAATCAATCTATTGCATTTGCACTTGCATAGTCAATTCTTATACTTGTAATATATCATGATGATATTTGATTGTTGGTTGTGCCATAAGAATCTGATTATTACTTTTATTCATTGAGTCACGACTCACCAAATCACAATTATGTTTTTTAGATACTAAAGCATAGGGTTTGGATACTTTGGTGCATAGAGTTTTGTATAAAGACATATGGACCACAAGTCATCAGTTAAATTCTAAATCTCTCTCTCCTTATGTCATGTACATATATCTAGATAGGAACCTATTTATGATCACTAGCCTCGAACATTAACATAAATGTACATTCAATACATGTTAGATTGTGTATGTATGATGAATCAACCTTTATGCATATGTATTTTGGGACATGAATGCCATGGTTTGTAAATGAAAATAATTGTTAAAACTATAACACATCTAAAATGGTTTAAAGAAGCATTGAGATGCTTTGAATTCTTTCTTTGGTTCTTGAAAGAACTTAGTGATGTTATTAAGTAAGAGCTTGGTAACTTTGCAAACTTGGTTTAATTCTAAGCTTAAAATTGACAGTTAATCTTAGGTTTAAAACTTAAATACCCTTTAATTCTTTATAACTTAGATTGTATGATATAAGTTATCTAGAGGTCTAGTTAGGAATTAAAAATTCTTTGCTTAATTCTTGATAGATCTTAAGACAAAGGTATTAACATTGGATATGAGTTTGGGACAAGTCATTTGTATTTAGATCATATTTCTTTCCCAATTATGTTCCTAATGGTAAAGTTCCTTCTTAATTTGCTTTCTTTCAAGTTCTCTTCAATTCATTTCTTTCATCTTCTTTGCTAATAGTTTATTTCTTATTTCAATTTTCAAGGCCATTGTTAGCATCTAAGTGTAAAAAAAAAAAAGAAAGAGAAGATTCTATTTTGAATCAGTATTCCTTCTTTTAAAGTCATTTTCTTTTTGGTTCTTCTTAAGTTGATTATTTCTTGTGTTTCTTAATTTAAAGGCCATTTGTATGAGCATCAAAAGTTGAAAAAAGAACATCAAAAAAATAAAAAAATCAAAAGAAAAGAAAGAAAAAGGAGTTGAAATTACATTTGGCCTTATTGTAAAAAAAAAGGTTGTGTTTTAAGTTTGATTGTAGATTGAATTTGGCCTAATCTCATCAAATCCATTATTTTGAGTTAATTCAAGTTCTTTGCAAAGCGTTAAATTCCAATTTTATTTAATTTGCAAATTAGGTATTTAGAATAACTTTTTCTAGTTTCTTCTTTTCGTTTTATTTTCAATTGTATTCCTTGATTTCCAAAGTCACATTTAAGTCAAGGATTGCTTTGTTTGAATTGTGATTGAGCGTGAATTTGATAATAGTAACTTTAGTTCCAAAAGAACTAAAAGAAAATAATTAAGTAGTAAAAGAAAAAAGTGATGAGACTATTATTGGGTAAAAGACAATTTTGTGTATAGCATAAGTGTGAGTGTCATCTTTTGAGAACACATGAGGAAATGATTTGTGAGGTTTTCTTTTATTTGTTGTTTCTTTATTTCTAGCAATGGTAGATTTAAAAGATATTGAGCAAGATCCCAAAGGAAAGTGCTTCATGAAGGACATGCTAAACAAGATGGACCAATTATTGAATGGTTATTAAGAGGTGCAAGAATGGATGAAAAAAAAAAATAGAAAGGAGCCATGCAAACACCACCAATTATAGTCAAATAGCACAAAGACAAGTTCAAAGGGAAAGGTGGCAAGATGAAGATGATGAATTCATAGATGAAAGCAAAGGGCGAAAAAGGCAAGATAACAACCCTAGAGGCATAAAGATGAACATTCTAACTTTTCATAGAAGGAATGATCTAGAAACATACTTAACATTGGAAAAGAAAGTAAAATTCATCTTTGAATGCCATAACTATTTCGAAGAGAAAAAGGTAAAGCTTATTGTTATTGAGTTTATAAGTTAAGCTTTGATGTGGTGGATTCAATTAATAATGACTTAAATATATAGATGATGCTATTTTTACATGGCAAGAGATGAAGAAAATCATGCAAAAAAGGTTCGTGCTAAATCATTACTATAAAAACTCGCATAATTAGCTTTAAAGGCCTACACCAAGTTCGAGGAGAGTTGAGGATTGCTACCAAGAGATGGAGATTGCCATGATACGAGCTACTATAAAGGAGGATCGAGGGGTTACCATGGTAAGAATTTTGAAAACTTGACTAAATAGATTGTTGATGAGATCGAATTGCAACCTTAAGTGAAAGAGGAGAAGTAAATTAATTCTAAAGGGACTAAATCTAATTTTTCATGGGAGTATCATTAGAAATACAACAAATTTGTTTCAAAGGTAACAGAGGAGACTAAGCCAAGAGATTTGATTATTGTTTATAAAGGTCAAATTGAAACTAAAACTCTTTTTAAGTTACATGATGATACATGTATTAAATGCGAAGAATTCGAGCATATTACTTCTTAATGCATAAACAAAGAAGCTATAATTGTATTGGAGAATGGTGATGATGAGATGACACCAATAAAGGATTTCTTGTATGTTAAAATTAAAAGTCTCGTTCATGATGATGATAATGAAGGAAACAATAAAGAGAGAAAGAGAAAGTATGCATAAGAGAGAAAAAAGAAATAATTACATGGTAAAAGGAGTGCTGTGAGAAAACAAAAGAGTGGTGTGAGATAAGAGAGGAAAAAAGAGAGTGTAGAGAGGATGCACAAAAGAAAAGAGAAGCGCATGCAAAATGAGAAATTATAGAAAAGAAAAGCTTTTATCAAAATGAAAGTGAAAAGAGAAGCCTATTTTGCCAAAATGCTCATGACCATGCTTTTGTTTAACGAGACATACTTACCTACTGATAAATTCTATGGTTTTTTTTATATAGTGTTGTTGTGTCTCTTTTGAAAGAGTGTGAAGAATTTTTTTCCAAGGAGGTGCCAAGAGGATTACCACCTTTAAGAGGAGATAAGCATCAAATAGACTTTATCCTTGGTTCCTTGAAAAAATAAAGTACAATAATGGGAAAAAGTGAGGTTAAGAAAACATTATTTTCTCCAAATCCAATAATTGTGCCTTTGTATAAAGAGGCTTATGATTATTCTAACCAACTTAAATTTCTTTGCCTAGTGTTATTATTTTATTTTATAAATCTTTTAATAATTTGGTGCTTATTGATATTAGATGGAAGAAGTTTCTGTATGATTTATGTTTCACTAGTAACATTTCTTTGCATATATGGAAGAATTTAAGGAGTATGTGTGACTTGTGTTTGACCTTGGTGAAAAGATTTGGGCAATACAAAGTAAGTATAATGTTAAATTTATTTTTATTATTTCTTGTCTTCCTTTTATTTTAATGTAGGTCAAGATTCAAGGACGAATCTTCATGAGGAAGAGGGTATGATGTGAACTAAGTGAGCATCTATCATGCTGATTCATTCAAATTCAAAGGACCCATGACTAGAGCACATCTAAAGTGGTTTAAAGAAGCATTGGAGGTTTTAATTCCTTTCTTTAGTTCTTGAAATAACTTGGTGAGGTTATTAAGTTAGGGCTTGATAACTTTACAAACTTGGTTTAATTCTAAGCTTAAATTTGACATAGTTAACTTAGGTTTGGAACTTAAATAACCTTTAATAGGTTACTAAATACAAGTTCTCTAGAGGTTTAGTTAGAAATTAAAGTTTCTTTGCTTGATTTTTAATAGATCCTAGAGCAAAGGTATTAACATTGCATATAGGCTTGGGACAGGTTAGCCACATTCAAAAGAACTTTTGATGCTCTTCTTCCCTTTTGCATGATTTTCTTCATCTATTGCCATGATTTTATGTAGCCTTGGTAACTTTGAAACATAGTTTAATTCCACACTTAAAATTGACTTATTTAATCAAAGAAAATAAATGAAAATGAAATGGAAAGGAGAATACTATGAATAGTTATTTAGACTACCCAAATCATAAGCTTCAAGAAAAATTAGAGTTGGTGATTCACAAAAAGCTTAAATTGAACTCAAAATAATGAATTAGAAGATGTTAGGTCAATTAGAATTCAATCTTAATCAAACAACTTGCAAACAACTCTTTTAATCTCAAATAACTTGAAAAACAACAAATCACAAAATTCAAGAAAACAACTAGAATTAAAATGAAAAGAAGGAAAACTATGAAAGTGAGGTTAGACACCAAATCACAAATTAGAAGAATAATAGGATTTTAGAACTACCAAGATTGAATTGAATTCAAACAATGGAATTTAGAAAAACGAGGCTAAATTCTTTTTATAATAAACACTAATTTAAAAAAAAATGAAGGAAAAATTGAAATTTGAACTTACAAAGAACTTGAATTAAGCTTAAAGTAATTGAAATTGAAAGTTATAGACTGAATTCAACTTGCACAAACACAATTTGCACCCTTCTTTTACAGTAAGGTGAATTCGTAATTTGCAATTCTTTCTTTCTTTTGCTTTTTCTTTTATTTTTTTATTTTTGTTTTTCTTTTCTTTTGTTTTTCTTTTTTTTAATAATTAAAGCTAACACAAATTTGGCCTTAAATAAGATACATAAAGAAAATAATTAGACTTAGCAAAAATAAGAAGAACAAATGACTTGAAGGAAGATTGAAGTTCGAACACAATTTTTTTAATACTTGGATACAGTGTGAGCCTGATCAAAACACTTGTGAGAGGTTTTTTGTGTGAGCCTAAAAACATAAGGTTGTAAGGGTTTTGTGTGAGTCATAAAACATAAGTTGTACAAGTTAGGTGTGAGCTTGAAAACACCAAGTTTAGTTAAGTGAAATACCTAATTGTGAAGAATTGGGGAGTGGATGTAGGGTTTGTTAACAACAGAACCACTGTAAACCTTTTGTGTTGATTCTTCTCCTCTCCTTCGTAACTTTCTAAACACTTTAACCTGCCTTTTAATTTTCAATCAACTACTAATTCAACTCCCTTTCTTGGTGCACCAGGCCAATAAGTGATATCAGAGCCCAGTTTCACTTTAAAACTTAATTATGTGAGTAAAGATCATGACACAAGAAGGAATCCACACTCACCTAAGCCATATTTTGATGGAGTAGACTATACTCATTAGAAGTATAAGATGGAAATCTATCTAAACAGTAATGTGGTAGACCTCTGGGATATTATTGTAAAGGAAGGGAAACCACCTACCAAAGTGGTGGATGGAAGTGAAGAGTTGATCCCTAGAGAGGAGTGGGTTGAAGCACATAGGAGATCCAATGGTAGAAACAAAATAACGATGTCAATCCTTCTAAGTTCTCTCTCAAGAGAAAAAATTGGAAGGGTATAATATTGCCATACTGCTCATGGCATTTGGAAGGCCTTGAAGAACTATCATGAGGGCACCATCTTCGTGAAATCTTGCTGACTTGATATGTATGTGAAGGAGTGGGAGCTATTTATGATGAAAGAGGAAGAAAGCATCACAGATATGACAAATAGACTCCTTGCAATTGTCACCAATATGAAGAAGTTTGGGAGAATACTCACCAATCATGAGGTAAATTCTAAAATTTTAAAATCTCTACCTCATGAAAAATTTAGTGCAAGGGTGTGTAGCATCTAAAAGTCCAACCCGAAGATAGGAAAGGTGACAATAAATGTCTTAATAGGTAAACTCTTGACTCATGAGTTGGCCTTAAAGAAGGATGAAGAAATTAAGAGAATGAGAGGTAAAGGAGAGAAATCTGAAAAACTAGAAAGGAGGATCTTTGCACTCAAATCTTCATCAAAAGAGAAGGAAGTAGAAACAATCTTAAGTGAAGAGGAAAGTGACAAGGAGGAGGAGGAGCTTGCAATGCTTTCAAGAAGAATTAAGGAGCTTATTAAAAGAAAGAAAGAAAGAAGAAACTTTAAGAAAATAACTCCAACTCCCAAAGAAAGATCAAATGATGTCACTTGCTATGAATATGGCAAGCAAGGCTGCATCAAATATGATTACCCTAAGTTAAAAAAGAAGAACAAAAGGGACAAAGAAAAAAGAAAGAGCTTCAAAGCCATTTGGGATGATGGTTCAGGTGAAGAAGATGAAGAGGAAGAGGTTACAAACCTTTGCTTCATGGCTTAAAAGGATTCACCTAATGAGGTAGACTCTTCACCTTACTCTTCACCTTACTCTTATTCTCAATTTGATGAATTAGATGATGTGGATGATGAGCTTTTAGAAGCTCTCACCATGAAATATGACAAGTATAAATCACAAATGAAAACCTATAAGAAGAAGTGCACTAAATTAGAGGATGAATTTAAATCCCTAAATAGTCTTGTAAATGAATTGAGGCTTAAAAATGAAGAACTCAAGAAGTCTATGGAGAATCTATCTGTTGTCCCTTGGCACCAAGAAGGGAGGTTAAATTGGTGTATAAAAATTTCAAAAACAAAGAAGAGAGGAAGAAGAATGAGTAGAATGGAGACAATGATTTACAGTGGTTCGAGTATAATCGACCCTACGTCCACTCCCCAATTTACCAATTGGGTATTTTACTATCTCAAGGTGTTTTCAAGCTCACACCCAACTTATACAACTTGTGTTTTGATGGCTCACACATAACCTTACAATAATGTGTTTTTAGGCTAACACATAACCTCACTCAAGTGTTTCACTAGGCTCACACTAAACCTTTCTTGAAGTGTTTTTGAAGGCTAACACTACAACCTTACAACTTGGTGTTCAATGCTCACACCTAACACTTATAATTTCATAAAGAAAATTGAAAAAAATGAGTAACAAAGATTGAAAGCTTTAATGACTTGTAATAAATTTCTTAACAACCTTATTCTTGGTTGTTTGGTGGAGTATTTATACCCAAACTTCACCAAAGAGATGTTACAAAACATAGCTCACCAAATCTTTGAGACATGCTTGACAGATTCTGCATTAAATGCTTGACAGTCTCAATTCGCGGTCGCGAAATCCAAATTTCTTAAGGAAAATCCTGTTTTTGTCTAACGACTAATCCATGTGGCAGCTTCTGATTAGTTCACCAAGAAAATATAGTCGTTGCCCTTTTACCTACTTTCAGAAGTCACGGTCGCGAGCTTTCTTATACAGGATGCGACAGAGGATGCAAATTCGTCTGCTAAAAATGGTTATCCTCTTCTTCACGATTTATGATCGCTATCAATAAGATGCCTTCGCGAAATTGGACTTTCAACAGTCTGCTGGAACATGTGTCATGTTGTGACTATGGACTTGCTTCCCTCTTGAGTCACTTTGAAATTCGCGATCGCGACTAGGGCGTGACACATATTGCGATTTCATTTGTCAATTTTAGACTCCTTCATTTGGATGAATAGAGGCTGAGAATAGCTCTGCGATTTCGCTTGTCTGCTTTCTAGCAATGCTTCTTTACATATCACGGTCGCGAATACAAAATTGCGATCGCTATTTAGAAGTCATTTTTCATACTTGAGGATTTTTGAGCTTTTTCCAACTTCTAACTTAGATAAAAACTAAAGGCTGCAAAATAACACTAATTTGAAATATTAGACATGATCAATCTCCTTTGTCAAGATCAAAAGAGGTCCAAAACTTGGGTTAACTACCCTAGTCCAACAATCTCCCCCTTTTTGATTTTGACAACTTAGATTGACCCTTAGTAATAATAATGCAGAAAAGATGAAGTTGGAGTGTAAATAATGATTTAATGAATACTTAAGACAAAAATTTGCTAAGTATATCATTCATTCAAACATAGTGAATTTAAGAAATAATAAGTATGATGCTCCCCCTTAACTTATGCTATAAGTTTTAAACTTAGATGTTTCTCCCCCTTAAGCTTAGATTCATACAATCTCTCCCCTTTTGGCAAGATCAAAAAGAGGGTGTATAAGGGAGAAAGTAAAATCATGCATAAGTAATAATAAGGAGCAAAAGTAAATATTAAAAAGCATTCAATAATAATCACATAAGATCACAATATAGCAAAGAAACAACTTTTATTTATTTATAACTATGGGATCACAAACTTTTAAACACATAAAAAAAGAAAATACAAAGGGATCCCTAAACTAGAAAGCAGAAGACTCATCATCACTAAAGGTGTCTTCAACTTGTGCAGGTGCTCTTCCCTTGACTTCATCTCCATTTTCAACTTCGTCTTTATTGTCATCTCCATCTTTTATATCTTCGAATTTTGTGAAGTCCGGAAGATGACAAGAAGAGACTCCTAGTTTCTCTTGGAGATCCACTATATCGCTGTGAAGATGGGAAAGGAAGAGGAGTCTTCACTTCATCATCCTCATCATTTTATCTAATTTGCGATCTAAGGTGGCAAGAGATAACTTTGTCTTTGCTTTTGGTTGAGGAGGAGGAGGAGGGACTTGTGTTGTTCCTTCATCGATTTGAAGCCTCTTTCTTTTTAATACTTGAGAGGACTCGACTTTTTTTACCCCTACCGTGCCAAGGGTATAGGTGTAAGTGTCCGGATGGATGGCCTTGGTGTTTATAAGGTATGTTAGGTCGAGGAAGTTTTGTGAGGGAAGGAGCTCCAACGAATCAGTAGATGGCTATGACATGAGAAGGCAGTAAAAATTAGCTCTTCGGCTTTGTACTCATGTGGATTAGTTGATCCACAATGTAGTGGCCGGTTTGGATGGGTTTGTTTTTGACAAGATAAAATAAGAATGCTAAGTCTTTTTGTGAAACCTTCTCATTCCCATCACCCCTCGCATTGATGGAGAAAGTGATGATCCGATGAAGGATCCATAAAGGTAAGATTTTTATGTGTTTGGAAAGGGAAGAACGGGGGTCGTGTTTGGTCTTAATGGATATCTCCGACCGAAATTTGGAGTAGATTACATCAAGTACAAAGATGATGAAGGGTATGTGTTCTCCGACTTGGAAATTGAAAATGGAGGATAATTAATCGAAGGTTATGAAATAAGGATCGCCAAAGCCCCGAAATACTAACCCATATTGGCCCGCCCTTGATTCGACTTTGAGGCTGAATTGTACGGTGCACATGAATTCTCGCACCACCTCTTCATACTCAGGTTCATCTTAGAAGATGAATTCATTCCACTCAAGATTGGACATAAATGCTCGAATTTCATCATTGAGACCCAAGGTTTCGAGCATGAATGTGTAGGGAATCTTGTTGGGGACAATCACCTTCGAAGAGTTTGCCTTGTATCTTTCTTTCTCTTCTTTAGTTATGTCCTTCATGAGGTGGAGGGGAGAAGGAGCAAAAGGTTGAGCCACTGCTTTGCCCTTGTCTACCTTGGAGAATTTCTTTAGAGCCATAGAAATAGATGAAGAAGTCTTGGGAGATTTTGAGAGTGATGTGAGAATTAGAAGTTGTTTGGAGTAGATGTGAGAAAATCATTGTTGAAAGGGGTATTTATAGGCTTTAAGGGGTGTGAAAACGATAACAAATGGCTAGAAATTGATTAAATGAAGGGTTGGAAATGGTTACCCATCAAATCACATAAATGTGAGATAGTTACTCAAATTCGCGTCAGCGAAAATGGAACTCGCGACCACAAATTTCAAAAAATATGAGTAACAAACAAATTTTCCTCGGGAATATGCATTGTAATGGTCAGAATTTTGAAATTAATGATCAAAATTCACGGTGGAGAGAAATTTCGCGACCGTAAATTGACATTTGACAGCCGGTAGAAGTCGACTTGTAATTCGCGACCGTGAAGAAGGAATAATGATCACGAATTATGAGTCAACAAGGATAAGAATGAAAATTTTTAAAAAACATGTGATCCCCTAGAAATAAATAATAAAAGCTTTCATAACAATCATCAATCAAACATATCACACATATATATCACACAAGATCAAACAAGAATTTTCACTTGAGGGAGCTTCCATCAAGCATTCCCAATTCTCTGTTAATGAAGTTCATCCTTTCTTCATTTAGAGGTTTAGTGAAAGTATCTGCAAGTTGATGATTAGTGTTAATGAATTCTAACATAACATCACCTTTTTGCACATGATCTCTCAGAAAATAATGCCTAATATCTATGTGCTTACTTTTAGAGTGTTAGATGGGATTCTTTGAAAGATTAATAACACTAGTATTGTCACATTTGATACGAATGTGATTAGTTGCTTTGCCAAAGTCCTTTAATTATTGTTTCATCCAAAGAACTTGGGTGCAACAACAACTCACCGCCACATACTCGGCTTCTGCGGTAGACAAGGCAACCGATACTTGTTTTTTACTAAACCATGAAACTAAGCATTCACCTATGAATTGGCAAGTTTCGAAAGTGCTCTTTCTATCTAATAAGCTTCCTGCATAATCTGCATCCGAATACCCAACTAGGCTAAAAGATGTGTTCCTAGGATACTATAGTCTTAGTGAATAGTGCCATGTAAATATTTGAAAATTCTCTTCACAACATTCAAATGAAATTCTCTAGGTGAAGATTGAAACCTAACACACATACAAATACTAAACATTATATCTGGTCTAAAAGCAATAAGATAGAGCAAAGATCTGATCATACCTCGATATCTCTTTTCATCTACTACCGTACTCGATTCATCCTTGTCTAGCTTGATGGTACTACTTATTGGAGTTTTTGCTACCTTGCATCCTTTCATGCCAAATTTCTTTAGTCCTTTGTGTATTTGGCTTGGTTGACGAAGATCCCTTCTTTGAGTTACTTGATTTGTATACCAAAAAAGAATTTGAGCTCTCCCATCATGCTCATTTCAAATTCTCTAGTCATGCACTTGGAAAACTCCTCACAAAGAGATTCATTAGTAACACTAAAGATAATATCATCAACATAGATTTGGACACTTAAAGTGTCATGCTTGTGTTTTTTAACAAATAGTGTAGTATCAACCTTCTCTTTCTCAAAATCATTTTGCAAGAGAAATAAACTTAGCCTTTCATACCAAGCTCTTGGAGCTTGTTTTAAACCATATAAGG
>CATIWR010309008.1:0-10639 GCA_949677035.1 Omphalea diandra | reverse complement strand
ATTTGTTCATTGTATTGTTTTTTGTTTTCTTGTTTTTTTTGTCACTTTGATAGAGAGAAAATATGAAATATGAAATAAAATTTGTAATTTTGATTGTAATATTTGTGAAAATCAGTAATACGTTATTGTATGAATTTTTCTATTTTTGATTGTGAAATTTATAATAATATTAGTATTTTTTATTGAAATTTGAAAATGTATAATATATTATTGTAATATTTATGTTTTTTTTTTAATTTTGATTGTAATTCTGAAATGTTTATATTTTTATATTTTTTGTAATATTATGAAAATGTTAAAATTTTTAACATTATGTATTATTTTTATATATTTTGTAATTTTTTAAAATCTTGATTTATGAGAAATATTGAGAATTATATTGAAAATTCTTTTGGTTAATTTGTTTTGTTGATTATTATGAAATTTTGTGATTTTGTGAATATTGAAAAATATTTTGAATGTTAATATTGGAAATTTGTTTGGTGAATTTTGGTAAATTATATAATTTATTGTATAAATTATATAATTTGTTAAAGTTAATAAGTTAAGTGTGTTTTTAATTTGTGAAATTTATGTAGTTTAATTAAATTATAGAAGTTGTATAAATTTATTTATATTTGTCATTTATATTTTTTCCATTTTTATTTTTAGGTTGAAATCTCTTTTTCGTGGAGTTTACAATTTCGACATTGTAAGAAGTAGGTATTTGTTGGCCCTAGTGCACAAAGAAGGGGGGTTGAATTGGTGAGAGATTAAAAAAAAATTGGAGGGAAGGATGCGTGTTTTGAGAATTTAGAAGAAGTAGAATCAATAAAGACAAGATATTTATAGTGGTTCAGGTGTTAAAAAAACCTACGCCCACTCCCCAATTCTTCAAAATTGAAAATTTCACTCAACTCAAAATGTTGTTTCCAAACTCACAGCTAACTTATACAATTGTGTTTTATGGCTCACACACAACCCTTACACTTTGTGTTTCTAGGCTTATATAAAACCACACTCAAGTGTTTTGGACAATATCACACTTCAGCCTTTTATAAGAGTTTTGGAAGTTAGGCTAACTTTCAACCTAATTACAAAGGTTTTTAATGCTAAAACCAAATAATCAAGAATTCACAATCAAGAATAAAAAGTTATGAAGCAAATTTGTAAGAGTTTGGTTACAATTAATTAAATTCTCTTGCGTTGACATATGTTTGGTGGAGTATTTATATGCAACATCCACCAAAGAGACGTTACTAACAAACTATGCCTAAATCTTTAAGGTAATCTAGACAGATTTTTCATTTAAATGTCTGTCAAATAGAAGTCATTGTCGTGACTGTCATTTCGCGATTGCAATTTTTCAATTTACATTAGGAAGCTTGAAATCGCGGCAACGAACACTGTTTTGTGTCTAATGCCGAGTCCACATGTCCTTCTCCCATTGATCATTTATATAGTCGTTATGTTCCATTGTTCAACCAAAAGTCGCAATCGCGATTGATATCTTTCTTGGGCGTGACTGAGATTGTGAATTCCTCTATTTGGTGAGGAGAAAACAATTTCCTTAGTTGTGGTCATGACAGGTGTTTCGCCCTTGTGAATTTTGATATTCCAATGGTTGTTTTGGACACTTGGTATGTTGTGGTTGCAAACTTGGTTTCCTCCTTCCAGCTATGAAATTTGCGGTTGTGACATAAGTTGCGAACACCACCGCAAATTCCTCTGTGTGACAGTCAAATTTCCCTTGGCTAGATAGTGGCTATAATTTCCGCCTCGAATTCTTTTGGCCTAACTTCATCCATCTTTGTTGCAAGAATGCGGTCACGAATTATGGGATCCTGACCACAAATTAGGGTGTCTTACTCAAAGTTAGATATTTAGACTTCCATCTAACTTCCATTGAAAACCTAACTTATACACTACAAAAACAACACTTAAACAAAACATTAGTACCAATCAATCTTCATTATCAAGATCAAAAGAGACATATGACTTAAGTTTGACCAACCTAGTCTAACAATATTTAATTTAGAAATTTTTTTATTTAATAATTGTTATGTTAAAAAAATATGTTTTTCGTTGAATGGCTGGTCTGGTATGTTAAAAAAATATTTATATGTATGAATATTTGTAAGTAATAAATTTTAAATTTTATAAAATTGTATAATAATAATAAGCAAAATAATATTGAATAAAATATTCAATACATACAAAAAAGATATATGTTACTTAAAACATAAAATATGAAACATAAAATATGAAAAAAAAAATGTTAATAGTGAAGAATTATATTGAATTACAATGCAAAAAATTTATAATATAATTAATGACATAAGATATATATAAAAAAACATTTCTGAAATTCTAATGTTCCAAACTATTCCATAAAATTTAATAATATTTTAAATTATAACTTGCATTCTTTTCAAGTTAAAAATTAATTACAATGGTGTTAAAATATTAAAATAATTAAAAATTTTACTAAAAACATATCTTAAAAATTTAGTTATCCTAAGTTTGTCCAAAAAAAAAAAAGAAAAAATTTATAAATTATAAAAAAGAAAATATATAGATTATAAAAAAAAAACATTTCATTAAAATTTAAATTATATTATGAATGTTATAAAAGACTCAAAATCTTAATTGCAGTAAACCTTATTAATAAGAAAATATAGAAAATTTGAATTATCCTAAATTGACCACTAACAAATACAAAAAGTGTGTAAATTATAAGTAATATTTCTTAACAATTATAAATTCCATGAAATAACATAAAAATAATAATATACTCAAAAAATTTCAAAAAACTTAAAAAATTTTAAAACATTAATAAGATTCAATAAAAATGTCATAAATTTTCAAAGGTTTCTAAAAAATAATATCCCTAAAAATTTAATAAAATTTCCAAACTGAGATAAAATAATAATGTTATATTAAAAATAGAATAGAAGCAAAAATTGTTTAAAAAATTAAGATTATTCAGCAAACTAAAATTTTAAAACTTTTTTGTTCTATTTTTGAATATTATATGTTTAGACTTAATGTTTATTTATAATTTTATTTTTATTTTTTTGAAAAAGCAATAGCTAAATAATATGTAATTTATAAGAAATTATATTGAATTTTCTATAGATTTCATAGCAGAACATATATGTATAATCTTAGATACTCGTTTAATGAGATTCTCATTTGATGATGAGAATTATGTCTTATTGTCTAAAGTGAAAATTTTATTGTTAATATAATTTATTATATATAATATAGTTTACTATATATGTTGCTGATAAATTCAGTTGTATATCTTCTAACACATTCTCTTAGTGCATAATAATAAATATTGCAAAATATTTTTCATTTTGGTGCAATAAGGGAACTGTAGTAAGATATTGTCAAAATTTTAGTTGTTATGTGAACTATATTATTACAACAAATTATTATATGACAATGAATTTCTAAATGGATTAGGTTATTACCTGATAGACAAGAAGGGATAAAGAGATAATATTAGATATAAAAAAACTAAAAAATAGCGTTAAAATATTGAAATGAAAATGTTATATGTATGTATAATTGCATTGATACATTGAAATTTTTAGGACTTTATCATGAGATTGGATATGAATTGGATTTATTCTAGGTTGAAGGATGATTTATTATGTCCATAATTCGTAGAAGTTGTAAACAATTTCATTTAATTCCCGATGTCTTAACCTGAATTTATAGATGAAATTAAAATTAGAAGTCCATGTAGTCATAAGAAGTATTGGAATCACAGTTATTTAGACCTCAATACATCAATGTTGCATATTATATAAAGGAATTTTGTTGCTAGGTACTATGAATGGTATTTGCATGATGAAATGTATGATTCTGAAACATTAGCTACAGATGAACCTGAATTTCTAATTAATAATGTATGTCGAAGTGAATCAAAACCTACTGCATACCATAATATGGTAATGGATGTAGCTAGGCAAGAGTTTGATTGGAGTGGAATGAGTGATCCAACTTTTCATAAGTTGTATGATATGCTTGATGCAGCTAATGAGAATTATGGCTTGGTTACGAAAAATATTTCAAGCTATCTTCGGTTGCACGATTGATGAATATCAAATAAGAGCATCATTTATCTAAAAGGTGTTAGAATAATATTATACAATGGTACAATGAGTCATTGCTTGAGGATCATATGATGGTTGATAGTTTTTATAGTACTAAGAAATTGATGCAAGGTTAAGGTCTTCTGGTTGAGAAGATTATTACTACAAGAATAATTGCATGTTATATTGGAGTGATGACAGTGACTTGAGGACATGAAAGTTTTGTGATTTTCCTACATGTAAGCGTGCCCTGAGGATTAAGTATATCTAAAAAAGAAGTTCAAAATAGGAAGATATATTACTTTCCTTTGACGTTGAGACTGCAAAGGTTGTATGCTTCTAAATCAACTGCCAAGTATATGAGATTGCATGCTAAGTATAAACATGATGAAGGTGTGATGGAACATTATTTCTCTTGCTTGGTAGCATTTTAATAGAATGAATGCATAATTTGCATTTGAAATTTGAAATGTCCGACTTGGATTATGCACTAATGGTTTTCAACCTTTGGGTCAATCTAGACAACAATATTCATGTTAGCCCATTATTTTAACCCCTTATAATTTGCCACCCCAGATGGGTATAAAGGAGGAATATATGATTATTTTTGTTCTGATTTCAAGACCTAACAATCCTAAATAGAAGTTGGAAGTATTCAAGCAACCTATACTTACAAAATTGAAAAAGTTATGGAAAATTGGTGTGGAAACATATAATATTTCAACAAAGCAAAATTTTCAATTACGAGCTACTTTGCTATAGACTATTAGTGATTTTCCTATTTATGGTACGTTATCTGGGTGGAGTACGTAAGGCATACTTGTTTGTCCATATTGTATGGAACATATTGATGGCTTCACGCTTCCAAATGGAGGTAAGTAGTCATAGTTTGATAATACCCAAAAATTCTTACTACCTAATCATCTGTTATGATGGAAGAAAATTGCTTTCTCTTAAGAATCAAATAATGGAAGATTCAGCTCCATTTATAAGTTCATTAATGGACATGTTAGAGGAAATCACTAAATTGCGATTGATGAGGGTAACTAAAGTTGGGTCTGAAGATGTTAATGGTCAAATAACAAAATGAAAAAGATGTGGGTGGAAGAAACAAAGTATATTCTGGGATTTGCCTTCTTGGAGTATGAATTTGATAAGACATAATTTAGGTGTAATGCATATTGAAAAGAATGTGTTTGAGAATATTTTTAATACAATGATGAATATAAAAGAGAAATGAAAAGATAATGCCAAATATTGAGAAGACTTGAAGTTATTTTGTTGTCGTCCAGAGTTACATCAAGATAATGTAACTGAAAAATATCTAAAGACAAAATATACACTTGATAAGCAAAATAAGCAAGTGTTATGTGAATGGCTCGAGAATATGGGTATGTATCCAAAATGGCTCAATGTGTCGATATGCGCAAGCTAAAGCTATTTGGTATGAAAAGTCATAATTGTAATGTGTTTATACAATGATTACTCCCTATAACTTTTTGTGAGTTGTTGCCTTCACAATTTTAGAAACCTCTCACAGAGTTGAGTTTGTTTTTTTAAAAAACCCACTGCAATGCAAATCAGGGAGGAAGACATGACATGTTTGAAAATTGATATTCCTTTGATTTTGTGTAAGTTGGAACACATTTTTTTCTCTAGGTTTCTTTAATTCAATGGAACATCTAGTTGTACACATGGAATATGAAGCAAAGCAAACAAGACTTGTGCAGTATAGATGGATGTATCCTTTTGATAGGTACATTAAATGCAAAAGTATATATTGTACATTTTATAATAATTTCAATCCATTCATTTTAATCTTTTCACATGTTATATGTAGTAAATTTCTTAGATATTTAAAAAATTATGTGAAGAATAAAGCTTGATTGAAGTTTATATATGCAATGTATAATTAGTTGAAGAAGCATCATCATTTTGCTCATATTATTTTAAACCGCATGAGTATACAAGGCACAAAAGAGTTCCTTCAAATGATGATGGTGGAAACTCTGAAATATCCAATATTTTAGGGAATTCATCAATATTCACTCATCTAGGTAAATCATTTGGCAGACCTAAAAGCAGAATGTTAATAGACGAAGAATATTACATAACTTACACATATATTCTTCTGAACTATCGTGAAGTAACTGAATATGTCGAGTAAGTTATACTTCTATTTGATATCTTTATTTTGTACTTTTGAAATATCCATCTCTTTTTTTTTTTTTTTGTGATTATGTATCTTGTTTACTTTGTAAATGGATACAAGTTTCACACTAAGAAATATGGTTCCAATAAGGCATCAATCAATAGTAGAGTAAGTATTAAGAGTTCAAACTATAATGAAAATACATATGACTATTTCGGTCAACTAATCAAGGTGCTATATTTAGAGTATCTTGCACTTTTGATTAAAAGAACCATTTTGTTTAAATTTTAATGGTTTGATCTGACACCTAACTTTGGGATGAAAGTGCATTCCAATTACGATCTTGTTGAAATCAACCACAAGCTCATGTTTAACAAGTACAAACCTTTTATATTGGCAAAATAAACTTGTCAAACAAATTATCTTTCTTATCCCAGTTTACGATGAGATAAATTTGATTTGTGGGCAGTAATCAAAATAAAAGCTCGATCATTTGTTAAAATAAAAGACAAATTTGTTATTAAGACATTATCTTACGCTTCATTTCAAGAGGATGTGGAACAAAATTTGCCTCTTATAGAAATTACGGAGGACGAGCCACAAGGAAATTTAAATGTGACATCTCATTTACTAATCATTCCTAAAGTAAGTGCATTAACTCATTCATAAAACATGGAATAATAAAGTGACACAACATCATTAGAATTCTCTTATTTTATCCATTATCATTAAAATAACTTTTTTCAATTATTTTTCACACTATATATCTTTTTTCATAATATGGTAACTATTTACAACAAAATATACATGGCTAAACAAATTAAAGTACTAATAGACTGCATACTGACCCAATCTCTATCAAACTAATAGACAATAACTTTGAAATGCAAACTTTAGTTTACTCTTCCTGAAAGAAAATTTAATGCAAAGGAGGAGCTTACATACTAAGTAAGTAAACATATAATGATACTTTAATCTCAAATAACATAGCAAACATTTAAATATAAATAACTCAACATCATATCCATGCACGAAATAAAGAGTTTTTACTCTTTAATGCCACATAAGCTGTTATATATTATTACCACCTAAGTTATAAATATCATTGCCACACAGACTATCATATTTGGTCACCACACAGGCTATAAATATTGTTTCCATACATGTTATATATATCATTGCCACAAAGGCTATCAAATATTGTTGCCAAACAGGCTATCATATTTGGTTGCTACATAGGCTATCACATAAGGTTGCCACATAGGCTATGAATATTGTTGCTGGCCCAACAACATCAAATATTAGTCCTTCAACAAATTAACTATAAATCTAACAAAATTCTTGCAATATAACAACTAATAACAACACCCATAAACTTTGGAAAATCATATCACACCATACTTCCATTCCTAAGTCATAATTTGTCAACGTATCATAAAAATAAATAATTTAGGAGTATAACAATCTTTTCATCAATTTATTCATCAATATCATCTCATTAAACAACATTTCATTCCATTGCGTATATGTTCATGGGATTTAGCCAATCACACAATTAGTACCATTAGTTATTTATTTACCTCCTCCTTCAAGCTATTAAGCCATGGATGGTCCAGGCTTATTCCCAATATCATCTTTAATGCCTCAAGAACCAATTTCAAAATGCCAAATCAATCCATGGTGATAAAGCAAGATTGTCATCTTGTTATGTATAGATGCTGGAGTAAAATATCATGAACTTGATAGGTTGTTTCTATGATTACTTTAGATTCACAAATCCAAATGACCTTATTCTTTTTTTCAATTAAAGTAACATATATGGGGACACCATATCCAAAATTCAGTCCAAAGTATGCAATACATAAATTTATGGTCAATTTTATAAATTTGCCCTATTTCAATGTCATCTCAGTCTGAGTAGGTCTTACATTCTTGGGTGTATCTCAAATTGTACAAATCAAATTGCAGAATAGATTTACTAAAAGTTACAAAACACATAAAGGAACATTTTTCATGTTTCACTCATTGTTTAATTCGGTCTATAAAGTCACCACAACAAATGAATAATCTCAAGGTGAGCAAGTTTTCAACATGTTGACAATCAATAATGATGAAGGGGTAATATCTAGCTAACTATGATAAATTTGGAAAAAATATTCTATAGGCATGTAGATCAGACATAAATATAATACTTTTAAGTTTGTCACATCATCAAATTCCTATTTTATATCCATCAAATTTTTAAAAAATAGAATTAAAACAGTAATGAGGTTTCATCGGGTTCAAGGTCAGTCAAAATCAATGAGTCATATCTCTTTCCACACAACAAATTAAGCAAAACTGGTTTATAGATATTTAAAGGGATATAAGCCTATAAATTTCATGTTTTGAACATTGTCTAAATCAACACATAAGTTATCAAAATATATGAAAACAACCAAATTGAGGAGATTTTGATTGGTTGTGAACCAACCCTAATGAAGGAGCCATGTCTCCTTACATACACTAAATTTAGAAAAATTGATTTACATGACTTTAGATGGAGCATAAAGCTACGACTTTCATATTTTACACTTTCCCTAATTCCTCTTCTAGCGTTATGAAATTATGGGTACAAAATGTTCTCTAACAATAAAACCAACACAATTAACTCTTATTTCTTTTGAGCTTCAAACTGTATACATGAGTTCTACCTTAAATTACTTTATAATTCTTCCTAATCATGCATGTTTAACCTGTTATGAAGGAGGAATTTCATGTTGGAAAAAGATAAAATCACTTACCTCTTTTTTTAAAACTTGAAAAGTTTAGGGTTTCCTCTAAGCTAGCTCACTCCTCTCATTCTTCTTCCTCTTCTTCCTTCTTTCTTCATTTCTTTCTTTCTATTTTTTACACTCCCTCACATTTTTGGCTCTCCAATTTGGTCTTAAAAGATGAAAATTTTAATTTTTATACCTACCCTAATAAGACAAAATCATAGTGTCTCACTATCATTGGTTGAAAGTTCAATATTCCTCTTTTAGTCCCTCTTCTTCACTCTTGCATCACCTCCATCCTCTTCTAATCCTCATATGCTCCTTATACTTTTAAATAAGCTCTAAAACACCATTATTTATGATTTCATATCATCCACACAAAATAAGATAATTTTTCATGTAACTATACAAACATTACATATATGTTCAAGTGTTCTAAATGCAATGGTGCAAGTGTCATCATCGTGCTTATCCATTTCACATATCTAAATTATCATTTATCCAATGCATATGTTCATATAGGATTGCAAATCATTTATACAATGAATATGTTCATGTGAGAATGTTAATGAATAAGGATAGGAATGTTACATTTCTTCCCCTATTATAAAGAATTTTGTCCTCGAAATTCAATACCTATAAACAAATATGGATATTGTCATTTAATGTTATCTTCGATGTTCATGTAGCCTCTTATTGTTAGTGGTTTCTCCGTAACACTTTAACCAAAGGGATTTCTTGATTTCATAACTATTTGTCTTATAACTAATGATTCTCACTAGTTCTTTAACATAATTTACATCATCTTCAATTATTATTACTGGATCCCTAAGTATATGTGTAGGATCAGACTAATACCTTTTGAACATACTCATATGAAATACATCATGAATCTGAGCCATCTCTAGTGGTAGTGCTAGCCTATAAGCTAATGGACTGATTCTTTATAGGATCTCATATGGTCCTATGTGTCGAGGAGTCAATTTCCCCTTCTTGACAAATCAAATTATTTCTTTCCATAGTGAAACTCGAAGGAACACTTTGTCTCTCACCTCATATTCCATTTCTCTTCTATATTGGTCTGTATAGCTTTTTTATCTATCTTATACTACTTTAAGTTTTCTCTTGATTACCTTCACTTTATCCATAGTGTCTTGCACTAGTTTTGGCCCTTCTAAAACACACATCCCTTTTTCATCCTAATAGATAAGAATTCGACATTTTCTTTCATATAGTGCTTCATATGGTGTCATCTGTATACTACTATGATAATGATTATTATAAGCAAATTCAATCAAGGCAATATAATCATCCCATGCATCTTTGAACTCTATCTCCTAAGCTCGAAGCATATCTTCAAGTGTCTGAATTGTCCTTTCTAATTGTCTATCTGTCTAAGGATGAAAAAATGTATTGAAACTTAACTTGGTACCCAAAGCCTATTACAAATTGACCCAAAATCGAGATGTAAATATGGATCTCTATTTGATACAATGGATACTAGAATGCTATATAATCTGATAATTTCATCCACATATTTCTTGGTTAAGTGCTTAAGTGAACTACCCCATTGAATAAAGAAAAAGTAAACTAGCTTAATTAGTTTATCAATGATCACCTATATAACATCATTCTTCTTCAAAATT